>JAWPHD010006195.1:0-148925 GCA_037043455.1 Cyrtodaria siliqua | reverse complement strand
GGCAATGTTTAACATGTACATGTATAAGGTTAGGATGGGCTCGAAATCACTGACGACGCAAATAGAAGGTTTTCTGCTATCTGAGACATGAATAACGGCTATACCATGTATACACCGCGCAATATATTTGTACGGGTTCGAGGTTTTATAGCTTTACGTTGACATTATATAGACCTTTATGATATAAGTCAATAAAGTTAAATACACGCTTATGCATCTACTACATCGTACAGTTGACAAATAACATATAAGGTATTATTTAACATTGAATCAACATAATGTCGTATTATAGTATTATAATGTCATATTATATTATTAATGTATATCTACTTACCGGCCATGGTTATTTTATTGTTCCGTTTTCAACATGACAAGGTCAGTCTATTTAAGTCTTGCACTGCCACATTATCTGGCTTGCTTATACACGATTATCGGTCACACAATTGTTCGTCGATATTAATTCATGTATTCCATATACGAATAATCACAAATCCACATTCCGTTGAACGTAATGTGCACTGTATCACAATATTAACACTTTGTCATATATAACGTTATTATCTCAAACTTCTTCTTTTTTAAACAAGTAGTTCACATTTTCTGTTAATCTAACCAGTTATCCAAACATACTTAAGCAGCTCCTTAGAAACAGAACCGTAATCGACCTGACGTGGTAATTATGTAAACCAGTCCACCTAATGCCACTGACTAGTACCTGTCAACAGTACTTAGTAATACACATTAAGTTAATTTCCCATTCATGTTATCTTCCTAAATATTAAGGAACAACTGCAGTTATATTCGATATCGTCTCAAGTTAGCCAACTCTATAATGAAGTCGTAGCTGACATTTATTTCCTAAAACGTGCGTTTCGAAAGAAAAAAGTTGACAAATAATAACACCTAAAATACATATTTAATTAATCAACTTAATGCCCGCAGCAAGATTAAGCGAGAATGACTTACATAACTCATAATTTAAATGCTGTCCTCGTTCCTAGCGTATTTCATCCAATAAATCTCCTTATTCAACATAACGGCAAATTTATTCCATTCTTAAACGTTAATTTATACTCTCCTTTCACGTATAGCAAATAAATTGAACCGAAATTGAATGGTTTCCCCAAAAAAACGTAATATTTCGATCACAGCTGTAAACATATGGTTCAATTGACTATGCGCCCTTATCGTTTGTGACGATATTACGAAGCAGTGGGCCAACAGTGATAAAATTATATAGATCTTCTAGCATTAATCTCCAGACCCCCGACGTGTTTCAATTCATTTATGACAGTATGTTCCAGAATTAAAAACGATTGATATCGAAGATTTGTTTTAATGACCATGTAGGTCCGGAAAGGGGTCGTGACGTTTTGTGACAAATAAGACCTGCTGGGTTCATATTGAATATAATATACTGAAAATCCATGAATTATAAAGTATAGATTTTTTACAAGTATGAACACCTGACTTTTTAAAATGGAAGTACAAGCTGTCACAAACGTATACTCAGATGATTCAAAGTTAATGAAGCCTTGATTATTTATTTAATCATACCATTGCTAATGATTACACATCTAAGATGTTTGGCTGCATATGTGGTTCCTTGCCACTTTTAAGTATAGAATCACCAAGAATTAACATGAAGACACCATTACCGCCTTGTCACAACACTATCCTCTTTAATACAACTACCCAGGTACCCGCACTAGCCCAAACATTGACCGGAGGGGCACCTGTGGTCTTTCGTCACCAACTGAAGTTGAAAAATCGCAGTATGACCTTAGCAATTCCAATTCAATCTAATTCAATACAACATCCACATGTTTCTATATCTCAATAATAAAAAAGGAGATTAGCTTAACGAGTAAAACTGACGATCTCAAAGATGCAAACGCAAATTAGCTTCGGATTATTATTAAAGGGTATGTAGCGACACAGCCAAACATCCTTATTATTGAGAGTTTTGAAATGCTTGAATAAAGGTGAAAGAATTATCAAAATCGGATGACAAACAAAGAAGATATGATCATTTGAAGTTTCTGTTGAAACGGATATGGAAGCGGCCATTTTGGGAGCTATGACATCACGGTTCTAAATGACCATATATGGAATATTTATAAATATGAAATTTACTGATTTTTAGGGGAAAAATGACATAAACTGTATGAAAATTGTGTAATAATGATTTATATCACCAGTAAAAAAAATTCATTCATTTGCAGTGATTTTCTTCGTTTTAAATGATATTTATCAATATTCCATATATGGTAATATGGAACTATGATGTCATAGTTCTAAAAATGGCGGCTCCCATATTCGTTTTAGAACAACCTTTAAATGGTCATATCTTTTTTGTCTATCATCCGATTTTGATAATTCTTTCACCTTTTTCTAAGTTTTTCAGAAATCTCCATAATAGAGTTTGTTTGGCTGTGTCGCTACATTCCCTTTAAGTTAATCTTAAAATTTAACAAATAAATATGTTCGATGTAAAGTAAGAAGTAATCGCAATACAATGTGACTATGTTTCTGGATATCCAATACAGTACAAGCATCACAGGCTTCCTTGACACATTTTCAAATAACCTATCAGCAAAACAACAGTAAGTATCCCTCAACGTCAACTAAGTACAAGAGTCAAACACGATGACAACAAACAGAGTAAATATATTCGATCCAGTTTAGAGCATTGCTTTTTCCTAGACCTAAAAGTAGATACAAAAATCGAACAGGAAAATGTAGTATTCACAGAACACAGTTCACCAAAACACGTATTCGACACATTTAAGAATTGCAAGGAAAAAATAGAAGACACAAATACAAACAGGGTGACAACAGTGATACTACCTTGCAAAGGTCAGTGACAACAAGGTCGCTAGTTGTTTAAATCAGGTTTTAGGGTGCACCAAACCCCACTCTTACCATACTGCCATATCATTTAAACGGAACAGTTTAATAAATATAAATCAGAAAATCCCCCAGGCTGTATTACTTAGTACACTAGGCAGCAGTAATAAGTAATATACGTGATCATGTATATATGCATATAAAACAAAGCATAGAAATAAATACTGAAAAGGTGATCCCTCGGAAGCAACAAACACGCGCAAGAGAGAAAAGTAGCTGACTCTGAGTCTGTTCATGAGAGGTAATTATATGACATGACGCAACACCTATCACGCCTCCTAGCACCGGCTTTAGCGATATGCTACTTTAATGCAACACAGAATGGCAGAATGGGCTTGGTGATCCCAAAGGACCAGTACATCATAAACTATTGATTTGTAGTCGGGGCGACTTTGTACGGCCACCACACATCACTAAACAAACGCTAGTGGGAATGTCAAGAAATACTGAAAAGGTGATCTCTTGGAAGCAACAAACACAAACCAGAGAGAAAGGTAGCAGACTCGGTTTTATTGAATCTGTTCATGAATCACAATGTAAATACTCAATGACTTGGCAGATGTTAGAGCAACAATAGAATAAACCGTTAAGGGCACGGTAAGACAAGATTTAAGACGAACATTTATAAACGTTACTTCTCTTTTTCAGGATTTAGGTAGATGTCATCATAGGGTTCACAAAAAAAATCAGGTCATCGAACAGTCAAAGAGGAGAGCGTGGTGGCGAACTGTAATTTGGTCAACCACTAAAACATGCAGTTTGAAAATAACATCACCATAGAAGTCAGAATGTGTCCAAGTGTCACTACAGGAAAAGTAATTTGAAAATGCACTTATTGCAAACAGTTTCGAATTTTCCATTACAGGAAAAGTAATTTGAAAATGCACTAATTGATAACAGCAAAATAGATATAGATCAGAAGATAGACATAAGTACATTATTACCAACTACCAAGGACACCGGATAAATACGATTACTTGTAGACAGATTATTCTTCACAAAGATACCATCTAGGCCATTTGTAGGAAGACGGTAAACAGTACAATCAATGAACACAATGTGAAGGAATATTGTCATTAATAACAAAATCAATGCCGACAATTATAATCTAAACACTAACCCATCAAGGGATACAGCTTTCAAGTTTGACAATGTCTTCAAAAGAAACACACGAACTTGTGAGATTGAAAGTTGGTGTATGCGATATTTTCCTTTTTATTTGACATGAGTATGTTGAAAATCATTTAACATTGATGTCGACATTGTACAAAACTGTAAAAAATGAAGCGTTTAAGATAGAAAATACTCCGTAGCTTGCCAAACCGTTTTCAGGGCCTCCTCGATAAATACCGACTGGAGCTTGTCCAAATAATACGATTAAGCAGTTATCGTAGCGCGTAGAAAGATTGCAAATACATTAGGATTCAAATCAACAAAAACTTAATGGTCTTATTGAAATATCATTTACATATTGGATCAGTCGTACGGCATAAAGAAAGAGAACGTGTTAAAAAAATCAGTCAGCAGTATTTGTAGAGTTTCTTATTAAGTGGGAAAACTTGTTGTACAGAAGGAGATGTTTTGGACGGCATACACATTTCAAATGAAATATTGATCCTTTAAAATGTATAAATATATAAGAGATAATTATATATTTGGCTATTTTTCCTATTTCCGTTTAAAATGATTATGAGCAGACCCGAAGCGAGCAGAAATTATACGTTATACATAGGAACACTAAAAGCTGACAAAGAAAACGGTGGTTCTTTTATTCATAAATCGGGGTTTATGTTTGAATTGGAACGAGTTTGTTTGTATTTGCATGTTGAAATATCTTACAATAGAAGCAATGCGGTTTGCGGTTATAACATTAAAAAGAGCAATCGAAATAAATTGCGAAATAAGGCATTTGACAGAAAATCAACAAGCACAATCGAAATAAGAGTTTTTACACATGCAGTGTATTATATATACCAACATATTTGGAAAAAAATGGCGTTATCCTTTTATACTAGAATATGTTCAGCCAACTTAATCGTATTTTCTGTTAGTAAAGTGTGGTAGGCGTCAATGTATGACGAATCAATGTGTGTACATACATTACATAAAAGAAGACATATCGGATATTAGCTAGTGCAAACTAAGCATTACACTTTACAATGGTCACCGTTAGTCCATGATTTTCCATTAAATTATTTTCATTAAATTATTTCGACTGATTGTTGGTCCCTCAGTATTTAACACAACAACGTAAGTATTGTCTTTTTCTAACATTATATTGTTATAACCGATAACTGTTAGTGAGGTGTTGCATTAATTTTCACATACACACTGGAATTGTGTCATACGAGCAATATGTAAAGAACGCAAGTTGTTATGATAGCGACTTTATTTCACTCTTCACATGTTTGTGGAATAGATTCCCGAGTAAAATGTTGGGAGCTACGAGTACCATATTTATCATGTCGATCTGCACAATTCTGCCGAGAAACAGGGTGCCTGAGATAAAACCTTATCTCGGCAGTTACGTTCCGATCCCGTCAGGTGCACTTCTTTTGATGACTCTTTTGGTACTTTTGATGACTCTTTTGGTATATTTGATGACGTCAGGGTATATTTGATGACGTCTGGGTATATTTGATGACGTCTGGGTAGTTTTGAACGGAAACAAATTTGAAAAAAAATGGGAAAAAGGTAAATTAAATGATTTTAAACGATCAACATGATAAATAGAGTATCATGTTAGTGCCTGATCGTATCCAGTTTATCAGGTTCGGCACAAAAAAAATGAAGCTCTCGGCACAGCCTCGGATTTCATTTTGTTTCTCAGCTTCACCTGATAAACCAGACAGGATCAGGCACTAACATGATATTCTCTATTTATGAGGTATTTGATATGACCAGCCGGCGATTGAAATAAGGACGGAAACGAACGAGTCGAACGAGTTTCATATTGCCTGGGGTAGCACCCGTTCATGTACTTGTTTGCATAAAAGTAAAGGCAGATTAAGACGAAACAATACAAGTCAGTAAATGTTTGATGCTGTTTTGTCCCATAGATGTAATTTTGCATAATAATTAATGGCACATTGAATGAGAAACCGTACATACATCAGTCAAATTGTGGGTCATTGTTCCTGGTCACTCAAAGTACTACATTAATTATTAAATTCTTCCTCAGCTTATATACTGTGTTTATACACATTTTCGATTGAACTTCAAGACTATTAAATAACAAGGCCCATACATACTTTCTTAATAAGAATGTCAGATGTTTGTATTGGCGTCAGGTTCAGATAGGAACTTCCAACCCAAGGTATAACGGTCTTGGTCGGCAGAGTCTCGGTTTTCATAAAACCAGATATACCGAGCGTTGGCAGGTCCCTATCTTAACCCATACATTTGCTTGGTTCTTCTGCTTGCATACCTCTGACGTTTTGTAACAGAACATATTTAAGATGTTTTTCTGAAATGATGTTTATGAAGTGTGGCAACTTGAAGTTCATGCATATCCTGACTTGAATGCGTGGGTGTATGAGAGTGGGGTGGGGAGGGCTTGTATTTTTCATATAGTGTAGATAACCACGTATGATACAAGCGAATAACAGAAATCAGAAGTACTGTTTGAGTGCGTGGGTGTTGGGAGAGGGGGTGGGGTCGTTGTACATGCACCCATGGGTTATGTTGTGTTGTGCGGTTATGTTGTGTTATACACATGTGAACGCTTAGGTTAAACTTAAAAATATCTTAGATTTCCAAACTCGACTTTAGATTTTTCAGATGGGTAGTAGGTAGATAAGTCGGTCGGTCGGTCGGTAGGAAAAGTTTTCTTCTTTTTTTCCTGCCATGACTATGTCATATTCTGTTTTGAATATTGTTTGAAGTTTATCTGTGTGTTGAAACTTAAACACAACGAGTTGTACTTATTAAACATGACTTTATTATATAGGGTGTGTATTGCAATGTTGAAAAAGCTTAACTTTGTACGTAAAATTCCTTTCTGAAACAATTGAGGGCTATTCAAAAAGACAATGTTAAAAAAAATCATATGTTTACTGAAAATATAAAACGTTTAAAAGTCGGAATTCTTTGGACTGGTCGCATTCGGGCAAACAAACATAATTCTAATTATGGCCTTAGCTATTACATAATAATTAATTTTGTATTTTGTGTTTTGTATTTGCACTAAACTAATGAAAGAAGATATAAGTTATAGTTTGAACAGTTTAAGATATTGATTTACGCTACCCTGGTACAGATAATGGGAACTGTGTGTGCTTGTACTATTTATGCAATTAAATGTAAATCCAATTCAAACCGATTTATCTAAACGTCCAAGTTTAAAAGGTGAAACCACTTTCTCGATACCATCTTCAAATATTTAACATACTGTTCGTTAGCACGCACACATTGTTTCGTTCTATACAATAACAATGTATAGAAGTTTTATATATGAAACGCTTCTATTTACAGATTTGGACTTGAACAAGAAGTGAAAAAACACTATATCATTCTCTAGTAATTTGGAAGAAACGCTTATCATTATAGTTTATAAACACTACTACTGCTGCTGCTGCTGCTGCTGCTGCTGCTGATGCTGCTGCTACATAGAAAAAGAAGAAAAATAAGACAAAGAAGAAGACAAAGACAAAGACGAAGAAGAAGAAGAAGAAGAAGAAAAAAGAAGAAGAAGAAGAAGAAGAAGAAGAAGAAGAAGAAGAAGAAGAAGAAGAAGAAGAAGAATAATAATAATAATAATATATGTATACTCTTATGTTACTTTAATGCAATTGCAATTTTGAATATTTAAAACATATTCACTGATAGGTTTCCTTTTCAGTCTATAAATGAAATCAGCCAAACTCTTTTCCAAAATTGCATATAAACTATCGAAATCATATTCACAGAAGGACTCACTTTACTGTTTAACACAGAATAAGAAGCTATGCCATTGTCTTTAACGATTGAATAAAAACACAATCACTGACACCTTTCACTTTACCGTCAAATACAAAATAAGTTTAAATAAATCTATACCATTTTCCATAATGTATTATTCCAAAATGTTAACATCCAAAAATAACAACTTCCAACTTAACACAAAGTTCGTTATTACTAGTTCAACACCGGTGGGTCGTCTTAACGATCATGTTCACGTTAAATTGGAAGGGCTGAAGACACATACGATACCCATTAATATGACCTGGGGTATTTTGTCCTTTGATTAAATTGAATACCGGCTTGAATAGAGGCGAACAAAGATATCAACTTGTAACATAGACTTAAGATATGGAAACAATATCTGAACTTAGGTTCACATGCTGTAATACATACATAAATAATTACAAATCTCCGCTACAGTGTGTGTATGCATACAAGGTGTTCATACAGCATAAAGTATATGAATTAAGGTGAACAATGACAACCCACAATCAATACAATCTGAGATAAACAGCTGAAAAGTATACCTCGATTTGGTTTGGATATACGATATAGAGAAAGTAGATTAACTGAATTGTGTTGTAATCCGGTACAATTATTATAAGTTATGTAATAAAATCTACTTAATTTGATTAATGGTTTTCTTTTGTGACAAGTTTGATATGATACGCAGTATGTAGACATATGCGTACTATTGTACTAACTTATATTGTGGATATAGGAGCAAAATTAATTCATAATCCCGCTCTCTCCAAGTCGTATAACATGACGACTATACTATGATTTAACCATGTTCTCACACAGTCGTATAACCATCACGACTACACTGTGATTTAACCATGTTTACTACGCTATGATTTAACCATGTTCTCACACAGTCGTATAACCATGACGACTACACTGCGATTTAACCATGTTCTCACACAGTCGTAGAACCATCACGACTACACTGTGATTTAACCATGTTCACTATGCTATGATTTAACCATGTTCTCACACAGTCGTATACTATGACGAAACTACAATACGTATGATTTAACCTTGTTCGCGCTAGTCGTATAACATAAAGACACAACGATAAGATTTAGCCTTGCTTTCCCCAAGTCGTAATACATCACGACAATACAATATGAATTCAAGTTGTTCTCCGCCAGTCGTATAACATGAAGAACATACACTATGATTTAACCTTGCTCTCCACAAGTCGTATAACATGACGAAAATACACTATGATTTAACCTTGCTCTCCACAAGTCGTATAACATGACTGCTTTAACGTTGCTCTCCACAAGTCGTATAACATGACGAAAATACACTATGATTTAACCTGGCTCTCCTCATGTCGTATAACATGACGAATATACACTATGATTTAACCTTGCTCTTCTCATGTCGTATAGCATGACGAACATACACTATGATTTAACCTTGCTCTCCTCATGTCGTATAACATGACGAACATACACTATGATTTAACCTTGCTCTCCTCATGTCGTATAACCTGACGAACATACACTATGATTTAACGTTGCTCTCCACAAGTTGTATAACCTGACGAAAATACACTATGATTTAACCTTGCTCTCCACAAGTTGCATAACATGACGAACATACACTATGATTTAACGTTGCCCTCCACAAGTCGTATAACATGACGAAAATACACTATGATTTAACCTTGCTCTCCTCATGTCGTATAACATGACGAAAATACACTATGATTTAACCTTGCTCTCCACAAGTCGTATAACATGACGAAAATACACTATGATTTAACCTTGCTCTCCTCATGTCGTATAACATGACGAACATACACTATGATTTAACCTTGCTCTCCACAAGTCGTAAAACATGACGAAAATACACTATGATTTAACGTTGCTCTCTATAAGTCGTATAACATGACGAAAATACACTATGATTTAACCCTACTCTCCACAAGTCATATAACATGACGAAAATACACTATGATTTAACATTGCTCTCCACAAGTCGTATAACATGACGAAAATACACTATCATTTAACCTTGCTCTCCTCATGCCGTATAACATGACGAACATACACTATGATTTAACCTTGCTCTCCACAAGTCGTATAACATGACGAAAATACACTATGATTTAACCTTGCTCTCCACAAGTCCTATAACATGACGAAAATACACTATGATTTAACCTTGCTTTCCTCATGTCCTATTACATGAGGAACATACACTATGATTTAACCTTGCTCTCCACAAGTCGTATAACATGACGAAAATACGAAAATACACTATGATTTAACCTTGCTCTCCACAAGTCGTATAACATGACTAAAATACACTATGATTTAACCTTGCTCTCCACAAGTCGTATAACTTGACGAAAATACACTATGATTTAACCTTGCTCTCCTCATGTCGTATAACATGACGAACAGACACTATGATTTAACCTTGCTCTCCTCGAGTCGTATAACATGACGAAAATACACTATGATTTAACCTTTCTCTCCTTAAGTCGTATAACCTGACCTCACTACAATATGACTGAACCTAACACCCCAGTCGTATAGCATGACAAAACTAAAACATTACTTTAAATTGCTCTCCCGACTCGTACAACATGACAAAACAACTACTAGTATGTGATTTATAATCGCTCTTCTCCATGACGACACTACAATATGAGTTCATGTTGTTCTCCGCCAGTCGTATATCCTGACGATACTACAATATGAATTCATTTTGTTCTCCGCCAGTCGTATAACCTGACGATACTACAATATGAGTTCATGTTGTTCTCCGCCAGTCGTATAACCTGACGACGCTACACTATGAATTCATTTTGTTCTTCGCCAGTCGTATAACCTGACGACACTCTAATGATTTATCTTCGGTCTACCCTAGTCGTATAACATGAAAACGCTACAATATGAATTCATTTTGTTCTCCGCCAGTCGTTTAACATGACGACACTACACTATTAATTCACCATGCTCTTCCCAGTCGTATAATATGACCAGACAACGATGTGATTTAACATCGCTCTTTCCGAGTCGTATTACATGACGACAATAAAATATGAAATCATTGTGTTCTCCGCCGGTCGTACAACATGAAAACATTACACCTTGCTCGTCCCCTGTCGTATATCATCACGACACGACGTCAACGTGTAGGAACTACTGGATCCCTTTTCAGTTGTATGCCAACAGGTATTTCGTCGTATCTTTTGCCAAACTATTGAACCCCTGTTTCTTTTGATGCCAACAAAAAGACACACATTATGATATAAGCAATATTTTGATGGCTTGTCATGAACCTTTTAATGCGATTCAAAGCCTTGGAAAATGTCTTAATTTGCGACTATTGTCTATACATGCGTAATAAACCGATCATGCGACTATGATACTAATTAAAACAATACTTATGTGTGGATGTACGTCAAAGGATTAAATCCGATATGATCGTATATATCATGTTTACATTGTGAGATTGATCGAGTTATTATTTTAAAGGGACACACGGCACTCTTGAAGTTTATATTATAAATGTTCACCCACCAAAAGAAACCAAAGGACTATGCCTTTTGCCCTTTATCTTGTTACAATATCGGTATACCGCCTTGTGTGTGTGTGTGTGTTGGCGGGTTGGGTGGGGGAGGTGGGGTGGGGGTGGTGGCAGGGGTTGAACCAGTTCCTCTGTTACATCAAACCTCAGTCTAACCATCCTGTCTTCCCTATCAAAAGGGACAGTGTAAACAACGAACTCCTTGGCAGATTGTATTCTCCAAACAGACTAGGAACTACTAAAAGATTACCGAGTGTCCCTATAAATTATTTAGAATTCGTATTCTGTACGGCATCATTAAATGTCTTCAAGTCAAACAGTTCAAGTAAGTCGTTTAATGATTTTTGTTTTTCAAAGGTCTAAACTACATGTCGCGACTCGTCATGAAATGCGTCTGGTAATTTACCACGACTCTTCATGAAATGCGCCTGGTAATGACCCACGGCTCGTCATGAAATGCGGCTGGTAATGTACTACGACTCGTCATGAAATGCGTCTGGTAATGTACTACGGCTAGTCACAAAATACGTCTAGTAATGTACCACGGCTCGCCATAAAATACGTCTAGTAATGTACCACGACTCGTCGTGAAATACGTCTAGTAATGTACCACGACTCGCCATAAAATACGTCTAGTAATGTACTACGACTCGTCATCAGATAGGCCTGGTAATGTCTCATGACTTGTCATGAAAGACGTCTGGTAATGTATCAAGACTAGTCATGAAAGATGTCTGGCAATGTACCACGACTTGTCATGAAAGACTTCTGGTAACGTACCATGACTCGTCATGAAAGTCGTCTGGTAATTATCACGGCTCGTCGTGAAAGACGCCTGGTAATATACCACGACTCGTCATGAAAGACGTCTGATAATGTACCACGGCTCGTCATGAAATACGTCTGGTAATGTAAAACGGCTCTTCATGAAATACGCATGTTAATGTGCCACGGCTCGTCATGAAAGCCGTCTGGTAATTATCACGGCTCGTCATGAAAGACGCCTGGTAATGTACTACGTCTCGCATGAAAGACATCTGGTAATGTATCTTGACTCGTCATGAAATACATCTGGTAATGTACCACGTTTCTTCATGAAATACGTCTGGTAATGTACCAAGTCTCGTCATGAAAGACGCCTGGTAATGTACCATGTCTCGTCACGAAAGACGCCTGGTAATGTACCACGAATCGTCATGAAAGACGTCTGGTAATGTACCACGGCTCGTCATGAGATACAAATGGTAATGCATCATGCCTCGTCATCAAGGACGCCTGGTAATGCATCATGTCTCGTCATGAAGGACGCCTGGTAATGTATCATGACTTGTCATGAAAGGCGTACAACGACGTAACATGAAAGTCGGCTGGTAATGTACCAATACTTGTCATGATAGACGCCTGGTAATGTACCACCGCTCGTCATGAAAGAAGTCTGGTAATGTACCAAAGCTCGTCATGAAAAACGTCTGGTTATGTACCACGGCTCATCATGAAAAATGGCTGGTAATGTACCACAGCTCGTCATAAAAGATGCCTGGTAATGTACCATGGCTGGTCATGAAATACGTCTGGTAATGTATCACGGCTCGTCATGAAAGACGCCTGGTAATGTACCACGGCTCGTCATGCTAGACGCCTGGTAATGTACCACCGCTCGTCATGAAAGACGTCTGGTAATGTACCACGGCTCATCATGAAAAATGGCTCATCATGAAAGATGCCTGGAAATGTACCATGGCTCGTCATGAAATACATCTGGTAATGTACCACGGCTCGTCATGAAAGACACCTAGTAATGTACCACGGCTCGTCATGATAGACGCCTGGTCATGTACCACCGCTCGTCATGAAAGACGTCTGGTAATGTACCACAGCTCGCCATGAAAAACGTTTGGTAATGTACCACGGCTCATCATAAAAAATTGCTGGTAATGTACCAAATCTTGTCATGAAAGATGCCTGGTAATGTACCAAGGCTCGTCATGAAATACATCTGGTAATGTAGCCGGCTCGTCATGAAAGACGCCTGGTAATGTACCACGAATCTTCATGAAATACGTCTGGTAATGTACCACGGCTCGTCATGAAAAAGCCTGTTAATGTACCAAGGTTCGTCATGAAAGACTACTGGTAATGTACTACGTCTCGCATGAAAGACATCTGGTAATGTATCTTGTCTCGTCATGAAATACGTCTGGTAATGAACCATGTCTCGTCATGAAAGACCCCTGGTTATGTATCAAGAATCGTCATAAAAGACGTCAGGTAATGTACCACGGATCGTCATGAGATACACCTGGTAATGCACCATGCCTCGTCATGAAGGACGACTGGTAACGTACCACGACTCGTCATGAAGGCGTCTGGTAATGTATCATGACTAGTCGGTATGGTAATGTACCGAGACGTGACATGAACGTCGGCTGGTAATGTACCACGACTCGTCATGATAGACGCATGGTAATGTACCACGGCTCGTCATGATAGACGCAATGTAATGTACCATGGCCCGTCATGATAGACGCCTGGTAATGTAACACCGCTCGTCAGGAAATACGTCTGGTAATGTACCACAGCTCGTCATGAAACACGTCTGGTAATGTACCACGGCTCCTCATGATAGACGCCTGGTAATGTACCACGACTCGTCATGAAATACGTCTGGTAATTTACCACGGCTCGTCATGAATAAATCCTGTTAATGTACCACGGATCGTCATGAAAGACGCCTGGAAATATATTACGTCTCGCATGAAAGACATCTGCTAATGTATCTTGACTCGTCATGAAAGACGTCTGGTAATGTACCACGTCTTGTCATGAAATACGTCTGGTAATGTACCACAGCTCGTCATGAAACACGTCTGGTAATGATAGACGCTTGGTAATGTACCACGACTCGTCATAAAATACGTCTGGTAATTTACCACGGCTCGTCATGAATAAATCCTGTTAATGTACCACGGCTCGTCATGAAAGACGCCTGGAAATGTACAACGTCTCGCATGAAAGACATCTGGTAATGTATCTTGATTCGTCATGAAAGACGTCTGGTAACGTACCACTCTCGTCATGAAATACGTCTGGCAATGTACCACAGCTCGTCATGAAACACGTCTGATAATGTACCATTGCTCGTCATGATAGACATCTGGTAATGTACCACTGCTCATCATGAAAAATGACTGGTAATGTACCACGTTTCGTCATGAAAGATGCCTAATAATGTACAGCGGCTCGTCATGATAGACGCCTGGTAATGTACAACCGCTCGTCATGAAATACGTCTGGTAATGTACCATAGCTTGTCATGAAACACGTCTGGTAATGTACCATGGCTCGTCATGATAGACATCTGGTAATGTACCACTGCCCATCATGAAAAATGGCTGGTAGTGAACCACGTTTTGTCATGAAAGATGCCTAGTAATGTACCGCGGCTCGTCATGAAATACATCTGGTAATGTACCACGGCTCGTCATGAAAGACGCCTGGTGGTGTATCACGACTCGTCATGTAATACGTCTGGTAATTTACCACGGCTCGTCATAAATAAATCCTGTTAATGTACCACGGCTCGTCATGAAAGACGCCTGGAAATGTACTACGTCTCGCATGAAAGACATCTGGTAATGTATCTTGACTCGTCATGAAAGACGTCTGGTAATGTACCGCGTCTCTTTATGAAATACGTCTGATAATGTACCACGGCTTATCATGAAATATCTCTGGTAATATACAATGGTTCGTCATGAAATACGTCTGGAAATGTATCAAGGCTCATCATGAAAAACGTGTGGTAATGTACCACTGCTCGTCATGAAAGATGTCTGGTAATATACCACGGCTCGCCATGAAATACGTCTGGTAATATACCACGATTCGTCATGAAATACGTCTGGTAATATACCACGGTTTATCATGAAATACGTCTGGTAATATACCACGCCTCGTCATGAAATACTACCGGTAATATACCACGGATCGTCATGAAATATGTCTGGTAATATATCAATACTCGTCATGAAATACTCCCGGTAATATACCACGGATCGTCATGAAATACTACCGGTAATATACCACGGATCGTCATGAAATACGTCTGGTAATATACCACGCCTCGTCATGAAATACGTCTGGTAATATACCACGATTCGTCATGAAATACGTCTGGTAATATACCACGGTTTATCATGAAATACGTCTGGTAATATACCACGCCTCGTCATGAAATACTACCGGTAATATACCAACGGATCGTCATGAAATATGTCTGGTAATATACCAATACTCCTCATGAAGGATGTCTGTTAATGTACCACGGCTCGTCATGAAATACGTCTGGTAATGTATCACGACTCGTCATGAAACACGTCTGGTAATTTACCACGGCTCTTCATGAAATACGTCTGGTAATGTACCACGGTTCGTCATGAAATACGTCTGGTAATGTTCCACGGTTCGTCGTGAAATACGTCTGGTTATGTATCATGACTCGTCATGAAAACTTAATACGTCTGGTAATGTACCACAAATCGTCATGAAAGATGCCTGGTAATGAACCACGTCTCGTCATGAAAGATGCCTGATAATGTGCCACGGCTCGTCATGAAAGATGCCTGGTATCTGGTAATGTACCTAGACTTGTCATGAAATACATCTGACTCGTCATGAAAGGCGTCTGATAATGTACGGTGACTCGTCCATGAAATACGTATTATAATGTACCACGACTCGTCATGAAATACGCTTGGTAATGTACCGCGATTCGTCATGAAATATGCCTAGTAATGTACCATGACTTGTCATGAAAGACTCCTGGTACGACGACTCGTCATGAAATATGTCAGCTAACGTACCAAGACTCGTCATGAAAGACGTCTGGTAACGTACGACGACTCGTCATGAAATACGTCTGGTAATGTATCTTGACTCGTCATGAAAGACGTCTTGTAAAGTACCACGACTCGTCATGAAATAGATCTGGTAATGTACCACGGCTTGTCATGGAAGACTCCTGGTACGACTCGTCATGAAAGATGTCAATTAACTTACCACGACTTGTCATGAAATATGTCTGGGAATGTATCACGACTCGTCATGAAAGATGCCTGGTAATGTACCAAGACTCGTCATGAAAGACGTCTGGTAATGTATCAGCCTCGCCATGAAAGGCATCTGTTAATGTATCAAGGCTCGTCAAGAAAGATGCCGTCCACGTATCGTTATGAAAGACGTGTGGTAATATACCACGACTACCATTGACATTTGGTCACTTGACCATTATTATAGACCCTCGAAATATGACTCGCCATTGTACTTTTATATGGTTTCAGGGAAGCGTTTAAATAAAATGGGTCTCTCAGCGTATAATATTTATTTTATAGACTAGTTGGAACGTATTGCTGTGGCTGACTATATGTTTAGGGACATAATAACTCGATCATAGTTTATATTTGAGATAAGCTTCAATTATTATCCATCCCGACGATAAACGATAAGTGTATGCATGCATGTGGTTTAACTTCGTTGTTGATAATGCAAAGAAATCGAACTCATTGTCAAACTCAAGGTATAGTAATTTAACATATTAAATTCATTATCAGAATTGTATTCATTATTCAGAACTCCCCCCCCCCCCCCCCCCCCCCCACCCCCTCCCAAAAAAACACAAACAAACAACCTACCTACCTGCCCTTTTGTTTGCCAGTGTTGCCTGAACCCAAATATTATTTTGTTTGGCCTAAACGTAGTCATTGTCGGAAAAGCCAAGACTGTTTATGTTTAGGTATTTGTAATACATATGGTCGACGTAGGACTGACTGATTATAACGGTAATTACTGTGCTTGAACACATTTATAATAATACCCTTCGTAATCTCCTTATATGTTAGTGTCTCAGTGCTAGAAAAATGTGCAGCCAGGCCGGGGCTCGAACCCAGGACCTTCGGACTACCGTTCCGATGCTCTATCGACTGAGCTAACAGGCCGCACAATGCAACATCAATCTACCAGTTAGAAATCTATGAATCGTGACACATTCCCCCTACAGACTGAAATTTGTCCTCGAGTGGTTAACGACGTTCCGTTGTATTTATTTAATAATATGTTATTGCTTGATGTTATTTACATAAATACATGTGTTATAAAAATTACAATAATAAATTACATTTACAAATGGATTGGACCACGAGTTATCACAACATCAGCTACGGTCCTTTCCAAATAGGCAGAGTTCAACAAAATGGTTATATCAATATCTAGTTAAACAAAGCAAAGAAATAATGTTTTAACAATAGTAATCGAACAGAAAAAAAAAGAACTACAACATACCAAATAAAATATCGTTCATCAAAAACCACTCCACACATGATAAGCCTCCCGTGTCCCATACCCTACCGCCACACCGCCGAGCCCAAGTTCCGTTGTAAACCATCGCACCTCTCACCGCTGCGGATTCGAATCCCAATGGGAGCTCGACTTGTGAGAAAGTGTCGATGTTTACAGATGGCTGGAGGTGTACAGTATTGGTTCTACCCAGGAAAAGTGGGTGGTCTGCGTCCACCAAAAATTCGACCCTCATACATAACCTTACATGTGTTGAAAATGACGTAAAACACCATACAAACAAACAAACCAATTATTAATTATGCCAAATGTATACAATCATCACAACTCGGGATTATTGACGTGCATAAAAAGTACATACAAAAGTCCAACAAGAAATGATTGTGTCATTCACAAAACGCAGTTCATGACAACAGGGGTACCGCATTTAAACCAGATTCCAGGGTGAACCTGTAAGCCTGTTTGCAAGCAAAAATCACCCTGTTTATATGAATACAAACTAAACCCGCCCACAAAATTATGGGAATTAGTGCATATCACTATGTTATAACGGGTTCAAATAGGAGGCTTGTCTTCATACATGCAATAATGACTCTCTTTGCTTTAATGAATTACTATATAAAGTTTGTTTCAAATTGAAGTAATTAGTTTGTTGGTCAAAACTGGTAAAGTAGTTTATGAGATGATGTTAAACTTAAAAGCAATTGTTGAGGGACGGACGGACGGACGAAAGTGATGGGAATAGCTCACTTGGGCATTTGGCTTAGGTGAGCTTAGCTATTGTTTACATTACCATGTATGGTAATGCTCTTTATGGGGTTTTGGGCATAAATGTATGGTAATGCTCTTTATGGGGGTTTGGGCATAAATGTATGGTAATGCTCTTTATGGGGGTTTGGGCATAAATGTATGGTAATGCTCTTTATGGGGGTTTGGGCATAAATGTATGGTAATGCTCTTTATGGGGATTTGGGCATAAATGTATGGTAATGCTCTTTATGGGGGTTTGGGCATAAATGTATGGTAATGCTCTTTATGGGGGTTTGGGCATAAATGTATGGTAATGCTCTTTATGGGGGTTTGGGCATAAATGTATGGTAATGCTCTTTATGGGGATTTGGGCATAAATGTATGGTAATGCTCTTTATGGGGATTTGGGCATAAATGTATGGTAATGCTCTTTATGGGGATTTGGGCATAAATGTATGGTAATGCTCTTTATAGGGGTTTGGGCATAAATGTATGGTAATGCTCTTTATAGGGGTTTAGGCATAAATGAAGATTAGCATTGTGCATATTGAGCTACTTTCTGTAAATATAGATACATTGGTAATTATACATGTATCCTATTTCAAAAATCAATACAAATGTAAATGCAGGAAAAGTATAATAATTGTGCAGTGAATGTGCACGTCTCAATACTTCTCCAATAAGAAAAGTAGATGCAAAGATCGAACAAGAAATCAACGTCATATACCACTATTGTATTTCCCATAGCCTTTTGGCCTACAACCCCTATTCCTATATCCGAATCGATGAAAAATAAATATATATTTTTAAATTTTGAAGAACTATATTAGAGACTCCCAAAAATGACCACACAATTGTGGGTAATGTGATGCTTTCAGCCTTTAATACTTCAGTGAAGGTCGGTACCCCTAGAATGGCAGTAAAGAAATTGTGTTTTTTTGTGCAAATACACTCTCAGTAGGCTTACAGTTGTATCCATACAAATGCAAATTTCAGTCAAAATATCCTAAATGAACATGTTTTATGGTTGAAATATAATATTTTGATGTTTTATGGGGAATTTTTTTTATGATTTAATCCAATCAGAATCTACCTTACAACCCGTATATATGCCCTATAGGACCTATACTTTTTGAAGCCCCAAATCAATAGTGGTCCCTAACCAAATACACGCGTTTAAAACAAACAACACTGTATAGTACTAAGTAGTAGTAGTAGAACAGAACAGTAATGAGATAATGTTCATGGGTATAAGAACCACATACATAGGATTTAGAAGTATGCAATCACATATTGACTTTATGGCGATTTTGGTTCTGAAGAGAAGGGAATTAAATTCATTCGATCAACCGATCATTTTAAATTTCTCAATAATAAGTAAAGGGATTACCAAACTGGCTATCCTCGTTAAATAAAGTCCAGTTCAATTCGTTTAAAATTAGTTGGTTAGAATATGTCGGAGACAAATTAAAGGCAAATTTACATCAGTTATTGCGAGTAGGCCTATAGATGTTCGAGTATATATGTTTTTACAGTATAATGATATTGAATATATCGCCCTTAAATGAGATCGATTGATCTATGAATGAAACATAAGAATTACATGGATAGTAACTTAGACTTTCAGCTGTTTTTTGGCGAGTGTAAGAAAAGTGACAAATACAAGCCTCTGGCGAGAGACATAATTTACCTGAAATTCAATTAAAGCAACAGCTCACGTCTGCTGCGGTCAATATACAAATGGAGGATATTTTGTCCAGGGAAGTAACGTTGGCAAAACATGTTTTCGGTTTTTAAGTACAAGTACAATGTATATCAATAATAAATGCAACGTCATCGAACAATAGCACGTATTCACAACTATCACAATACAGCAGTTGGTGAAGTGGGGCGGGGTAGGGGTGGAGGTGGGGGTGGGGGTGGGCGTGGGGGTGGTTGGGTGGTTGGAGATATTAGGATAGTAGGAAATAGATGTATTTGTATAGTAGAAACAGTAATTGCATGATAAATGACATTATGCTAGGTCAATCGACTTCCCAAAATGGTATTTTAGAAGAACTACTGCATGCTCTAGAAACGGCCATCAACACTTTAGTAAACATCCTGTGGATATGTATATACACCATTACATATGGTATGTCATACACACGGTCATCAACACTTCATTACACATCCTGTGGATATGTATATACACCATTACATATGGTATGTCATGCACACGGCCATCAACACTTCAGTAAACATCCTGTGGATATGTATATACAGCTTTACATATGGTATGTCATACACACGGCCATTAACACTTTAGTACACATCCTGTGGATATGTATATACACCATAACATATATGGCATGTCATACATACGGCCATCAACACTTCAGTAAACATCCTGTGGATATGTATATACACCATAACATATATGGCATGTCATACATACGGCCATCAAC
The DNA here is from genome assembly GCA_037043455.1 of Cyrtodaria siliqua. NCBI lineage: Eukaryota > Metazoa > Mollusca > Bivalvia > Adapedonta > Hiatellidae > Cyrtodaria > Cyrtodaria siliqua. The sequence goes on along the minus strand of JAWPHD010006195.1, from coordinate 127,974 downwards.
AATTCAGTAAACATCCTGTGGATATGTATATACACCATTACATATAAGACAGGTCATACGAACGGCCACAACACTTTAGTAAACATCCTGTGGATATGTATATACACCCTTACATATGGTATGTCATACACACGGTCATCAACACTTCATTACACATCCTGGGGATATGTATATACACCATTACATATGGTATGTCATGCACACGGCCATCAACACTTCAGTAAACATCCTGTGGATATGTATATACACCATAACATATATGGCATGTCATACATACGGTCATCAACAATTCAGTAAACATCCTGTGGATATGTATATACACCATAACATATATGACATGCCATACACACGGCCATCAGCACTTTAGTACACATCCTGTGGATATGTATATACAGCTTTACATATGGTATGTCATACACACGGCCATTAACACTTTAGTACACATCCTGTGGATATGTATATACACCATAACATATATGGCATGTCATACATACGGCCATCAACACTTCAGTAAACATCCTGTGAATATGTATATACACCATAACATATATGGCATGTCATACAAATCTTCAGTAAACATCCTGTGGATATGTATATACACCATTACATATATGACATGCCATACACACGGCCATCAGCACTTTAGTACACATCCTGTGGATATGTATATACAGCTTTACATATGGTATGTCATACACACGGCCATTAACACTTTAGTACACATCCTGTGGATATGTATATACACCATAACATATATGGCATGTCATACATACGGCCATCAACACTTCAGTAAACATCCTGTGAATATGTATATACACCATAACATATATGGCATGTCATACAAATCTTCAGTAAACATCCTGTGGATATGTATATACACCATTACATATATGACATGCCATACACACGGCCATCAGCACTTTAGTACACATCCTGTGGATATGTATATACAGCTTTACATATGGTATGTCATACACACGGCCATTAACACTTTAGTACACATCCTGTGGATATGTATATACACCATAACATATATGGCATGTCATACATACGGCCATCAACACTTCAGTAAACATCCTGTGAATATGTATATACACCATAACATATATGACATGCCATACACACGGCCATCAGCACTTTAGTACACATCCTGTGGATATGTATATACAGCTTTACATATGGTATGTCATACACACGGCCATTTACACTTTAGTACACATCCTATGGATATGTATATACACCATAACATATATGGCATGTCATACATACGGCCATCAACACTTCAGTAAACATCCTGTGGATATGTATATACAGCGTTACATATATGACAGGTTATACAAACGGTCATCAACACTTCAGTAAATATCCTGTGGATATGTATGTACACCATTACATATGGTATGTCAGACATACGGCCATGTCGGATATACAGCGGATATACATCAGTGGGAACGCCACGGACCTATAACATATCAGTTCTGTTCGCATTTTAACTCCGCGAACATGGACTATTTCTTTGTATTTTACGGACTATTTTACGAATTTTCAACTAAAACAGACGCCATTTTGTTACACCCGAAATTGGGCGCGCTACGTCGGCGAGCACTACGGGTACCTATGGAGTCTAACAACACGCGTACAGTGTTTCATACCGTAGATTATGTAAAAACTACTACCTTACCGGACGAAATAACGTCCCATTATGTGTCAACACGATGCAGTGTTGGTGACTGACAGGTCATCGTGACATAACTTGACACGTGAAATTGACATGTTGTTGCAAGTTGGATTTGGGATTATTGTCTGCTGCTGGAGGTCCATGATCAAGGTATTTGTTTTGTCATTAAAATGTGTTTGTTAATAAACAGTACACACCCCTTTTAGATCGTGCATATTTAGACATTGGCCAAATACAGTGCCTAAAAAAGTAGTGTATAGTGTATAATAGAAAGTTCATAATCACTATAAGTGTTTTTCGTGTACTCCGATCTTTCCAGTAACTGGATGTACTGTAAACTGTAGAACGTTTCGTGGAATAAAACAATTGCTAGTAGAAATGCTATCAATGTCCCCCGCACCCCGCCCCACCCAAGTACGGTAGATGGGGGTGTGGGGGTAGATGGAGCTTGCATACCGAAAACAAGGAGGGGGTAAGAAAACTAGAAACCCCCTCCACCCCCACCCCTCAGATGCATGAATGTAAATAGTTAGCGTTGTCTCTATATCGTTAGCGTTATCCCCATTTTCTCGCACATTCGTGAATACATAACCCGATACAACTACCATTGAAACAATGTAATCTGCCATAGACATTTGACTGAAATCGGTCAGATTCATATTTATGTACAGTAAAGTTTTGAGGCAAGGAAGTGATTTTGAATTTACATTTATTTACATTCTGTTGCGAAAAAAACAACGCAATTTCGAGAAAGTACATTTCACTTAAAAGCCTTTAAGGCGGTGTAGCTACTACGCTTGCCTCCAGTGTGTTTCAAAAGAAATGACTATTCCATGGGCTGGAAATATGCTGTGAAAGTGGAACAATGTTTTTAATGGATCTCCAGTTGGGCTACATTATATTTTACATGTAGTAATGAATCATATGATGAGAGATGTTTTTATTACATTAACAGTGTTATTGAGCACAAGTAGTATTCATGCTTTATTCAATTTAGTTATTTTATCTTTTCTTTTTTAAATATGTTACATTATGTATAACAAAGGATAAACTATGTCTGTTTGATCATTGACATGGGATTGATGTTGTTTTCAGAGAGGTCTCAAATGTGAATCGTGCCCTTGAGCAGCTCTAAGTGAATTGATACTGACGACTTCAGAATGTCAAGCCGTATTAAATGCCATTGGATCATATGGAGGTAAGAGCCTTTTTAAAAATTGTTTGCACTTGTGTAGTTCTTTAAATGGAGCTTGTGTTATGCTTGCACGGTGCTGTTCAAAGTTAGAGTAAAAATATTTCAGTGATAGTGCAGCGTGATTGTCTTATGAGCTCGTGTAAACTACATGTACTGGATACATGCGAAAACAAGTTGTGTTAAAGGGACACTAGGCAGTCTTTATTTGTTTAAAACTTCTGGAGTTCGGTTACTTTTTTTCTGCATAGTTTGCATTTGTGCATCATTAATATTATTTATTAGAATAGTTCAGAAGAAATTGTTTTACACATTACTTACTGTTGATAATAGTGCACCTATAATAATTTATTTAACTTTTAATGCAAGCAGGTTTAAATTTAACATGTTACCAGGTTAACAAATGGAGATGCTAATGTTAAAGCTTGATAAATACTTCAAGATTGCCGTGTGTCCCTTTAACATCATCTAATTGGTCTATGTGATGGGTCCTCAATTTATTAAAGGGACACAGAGCAAATTTCCAATCTTGTGTCTGTTTTACACATTTTCACATCAGAACAGACCACACATCTACAAAAGTGTCTTCTCAACTGCCCTATTTAATCATGTTTTATTTCTAAAACTAGCGGCATCACCAGGTTTTGAGAGAGAAAATAAATAGTTGTATATTAATGTTTTCTCCCCATGTAAAATGACCTTACTAAGTCATTAAAGTAAAATATCCTATTAACAAAACGTGTAAAATTTAACAATTTTAGATTTTTGGCCAGACTTGTATTTTATTCCCCTTCTAGTAAAAATGGCTTATAGAACATTGCACCCTCTGTCAGATTTAACTTTCCTTATAATAGATTCTTGCTGTACTGTTGGGTGAAACATACATTAAAATGGTTCTATAATCATGTCAGTTCAATCATATACTCGTATGATACACGATATAATATGTATTGACCCTTTACTTGATGTGCCATTTACTCAGTTTTGGTCAAGGGACGTTTATAGCATATCGGCTTTGAATTCAGTGAACACGGATTCAATTCTTACTGGCGCCACTGGGTTACTTCGATGTGTCCTGCTAGCCTCGTTCGTCTGATGGGAACGTAAACCGGGTGGTCCTGTGTATCGGAGTCTGTCCTCCCTCCAAGCACGTTAAAGAACCATAGGTATCTAATCGGTAGTAAGCGTAGGGCAGGGTTCCTGGATGCCTATGTATCTTTCCTCCTCTCTTTCGGGCGGTTCGAAATAACCTAAACAACGTGTTGATGAGGCGTTAAACAATAATTAAATTTTAAACTGTCCCATTCCCCTAAATATGCCCTAGATCCCTCTCGCAACACCTGATTCAAATTGAATACTCTGCTCGACTTATATTAAATTCTATGTCTTTCTTTTCTTTCAGTCTGCACGTCATGTGGAAGAAGACTCCATGTACACCACTGGCCAGAGTCAATGCTGAAGTTTATGTTCGCTCAATTATTTGCTTAATAAAGTATACATATGAACTAAAATATTGTCTTTATAATTAAGTCTTCCACCACTAAGTGGTAGGTGAGACAGATTAGATTTGGCCTTTCCGTTCGTCTGTCACAAATCTTGTCTGCGCTACTTGATGGATTTTGACGAAACTTTGTACAAACTGTTTATTACTTTCTCTGAAGCTAATTTTATAAAACTTCATACTTTAAATGCCTTTAGTGAAATGATAATCCCTGTTTATTTTGAAGTCAGTAGTTGAAAGGTCCCACACAGTTTTTCCTCTTACCTAAAGCAAATTTCATGAAACTTCATTGTTGGACAGTGGAAAGAGGATGATCGTTTGATTTTTAGGTAAAAGGTCAAGTTCCCTGCAGACATCCACTATCCAAGGATAAGCATATGTTACAACACACATGTTATAATATTAATGGTATAATATATGAATATTTTCTTGCACAATGTTGAATCCAGTAAAACAAGTGGTTTTGTTCACCGATACTGTCGCCTGTGAACCAAACCACTTGTTGTTAAATTACAGGATTCAACAGTGTGTAAGACATATTCCGATCATCCATTTTTTTTTTTTAATCATAAATTAAAAAATATATATATTAAAACAAACAAAACATGCTATTTGATGAAAACAGACGTATTCAAATTTTCAAAATAGCAATATTCGCAGAATATAGTAGATTTCAACTGCTGAAAACAAACATGTATTTTTTTCCAGGAAATAATACTTCTATGAATATAGTATATATGTTCAGGAAAATGTTTAATATGTCTGTTTTCAAATACTACAAATCGTAACGCACCGCACATGTATATTCAGTATTTACTTTCAATATAGTAGTGAGTATGACTGCGTTCTGGGACCATATAAATATAAAAGAATAATATATATAAATATATATATATATATAACTATATATGCCCTATAAATATAAACGACCCGCACTTTTTGGATTCACGCGTACAGTGTTTCACAACACCACAAATCTGGCAAGTGCTCCATTGACACAATGTCATGTCCACGTTTATGTTATGAAATCTTCGAGTCGACACATAATCATGTTTGTTACCGACAGTAGCATGTATGTTACTCGTCAGTCATTTATTTACTTGGTTAAAGGGACACATGCCAATCTTGTTTTCTTTAAAACTCGAGTCGCCCCCTCAGTTTTAAACGAACAGTTTAAAGAATATACTTCTTTTTGCCTGTATAACTTATATTAGTTTATCGCTTTTTCTGATTTCGAAAATTAACTCTGCAACGTATGTTGCCGCCATCATGATTTCATTTTCCGATATACCGTTGCAACATTGTTTGTTAAAATAAATTGGCCACTCTGACATAAACCCAAAGCATGTATAGATAAAAAAATTAGTGTAAAATACATGAACACATACATTTTAAATATATGTGTTTACATAACGAAATTATTTAATTGTTTCTGTAGCCGGTCGTCTTTCCTTAATGAATATGAATGTTGCCGTCTTTGGGTCGGACGGTCCTGTTACTTAATTAGTACTTGTCTCCGTTTATTGAAATTCTACATATAAACAGAGGAGAGATGTATCTATATGATTTTGTTATCATGCTCGCTTCTAAAATGACGAAATAAATCGATTTGAATAAAAGGCGCATTCTCAGCAATACACAACGTATTGTGTGTACGGGTTGGAGTGGGGAAACCCACGGGGTTGGAGGGATACTACCGTAATGTTGCTCTCATAAATACTGTTAACATACTACATCAATAATATAACAACTACTGAACAATGCTGAAATCGATTTATCTTTATAAATGAATTCATAATTCCACAATTTTATTCCGTGCGAAGATCGATTTGGAACGTCGATTCGGCGTATTTAAACGATTACGGTGTACTTGGTTAATTTTCGGGGGGAAAAAGTACGTGCCTCCGATTTTTTTTATATTTTACATATCTACAGAGGAGAGATGTATTTACGCGTACATGCTTTTGTTTTTTTCTCTCGCTTCTAAAATGATGAAATAAATCAAATTTGATTAAAACTGCGCATTAGCAGCCTAATCAATACGGTATGGAGGGTGGTGGGGGGTGGAATGAGGGGCGGGGCTGCAGGGATACTACCGTAATGGTGTCCTTGAGAAAAACGGTGAACATTCTACTCTAATAATTTATTAAATACAGAACAATGTTGAAATCAATATATCTCTTAAAAAGGATTTCACAATTTCATGGTTTTATATCCCGCGTGTACATTAACTTCGAAAGGCGATTGTTCATATTTTAGCGAACACGGTGTACTTTGTTAATTTTGGGGGAAAAAAAGTACTTTTTTCTGATTGACTTTAAATTTTGGGTTTTAATAGTAGACATGTCAATGAACACTTTCGTGAAAAAAAATTCATTCTCGCTGTTAAAACTTTTTTTTTTTGCATTTTTTTCGGATTCAGAAAATTAGCACTGCAACATATATTTTCACAATCCTCATTTCCTTTCCCGACGTACCGTTACAATTTTGTTTGTTAGAACCTATTCTGAGCACTCCGGCATAAACCAAAAGCATGTATAGATCAGAAATTTAATCTGGAATGCATGGATACATACATTTGAAATATATGTATTGAAATAATGGAATTATTTCATTTATTGTGTACCCGGTCGCGTCTGTAAATGTATATGCATTATGCCGTCTTTGAGTCCGTGGGTCATGTTAGTTAATTTTGGGGAAAAAAAAGTACTTGTCTCCGATTTCATTAAAAATTTGCATATGGACAGAGGAAAGATTTATCTACGCGTACATGCATTTGTTTTTATTCTCGCTTCTAAAATGACAAAATAAATCGATTTTGATTTAAAAGCGCATTTTTGGCAATTTAAACCTTAAAACAACCTAAATTCATCCCTTTGAAAAATACCTTTAACTATTAATGGGAATTACACGAAGTGTACACCAATTCTGTTCGACCAATGTAGTTTGTGAATATTATTACTTTAACAACGATCTGTGATGGTGTTTTGTTATAATCACAGTTTATAAATAAGAGGTGAAGAAATCTGACCAGTGACAATTTTCCCGATAATGTCATTTTGTTATCGATTTTATCACGTGACCTTGTTTGATAAATATTCATACGCCATAGGGCTGGCGTTCCTACTGCATATCATATGATCTACCGCTTTATAAATAAACATACATATGTCTCATTGAACGGAAAAAACAGCTGTTCATAAAGTTAACCTACATCGATAAGCTAATAACCGTAACATAAACTATTAACGCAACATCATGAAAAGCAAATTTATCAAATACTTTTTACAAGCAGCCTTGTGGAAAAGAATATTAAAGTCAGGACAAAAAGGTAAAAGTATAATCAGAGTAAGGGCAAAATGGTTATCAATGTATCTATCTGACACGGGCGTTACGCGGGAGGAGTAGCAGAAATGTTAAAATAAAAGGGAAGTGTTTATAACATTTGCAGCAGGTCAGATACCACTATTGATTTGGGCCTTCTGATTGGTTGAAAACAGTATAGGGTCTATTAGGGCATATAGTCAGATTGTAAGGTAGGTTCTGATTGGATTAAATTACCCAAATCATTACAAATTCCCATAAAACATCAAAATATTATATTTCCATCATAGCTCATGTGATTTAGGATATTTTGACTGAAATTTGCATTTTTTATGGATACAGTTGTACTGAGAGTGTATTTGCTAAAAGCAAACTTTTCTTTACTGCCATTCTGGGGTGCCCACCTTCAGTGAAATATAAGAGGCTGAAAGCATCGGATTACCCATAATTTGCTGGTCATTTTTGAATGTCTCTAAGATTCTTTAAAAAAAGGTTAGGGTTTATCATTCGTTCGGATATAGTAAAAGGGATTGTAGGCCAAAAGGCTATAATGGATGTCCATGGGAAATGCAATAGTGGTATATGACCAGCAACAATACATGGTGGGTCATTTCTGCAGACCGATATAGAATGGAGGGTGGGCGTCGAATTGTCATTCCTGTTGATATATGTTGATCATGTGTTGATGTTGTAATGGCCAAGTTGCACATACTGCATGTCATTTGACCTTTTTTTCTGTTGGCGGGCCGTTAAATCCAACTCAAATCAATGCATGCGATTTAGCTTTTACTATAATTATTTTGTCTAAAGATCATTTAGTGGTCCAGAGTGTTGCCTTAGTGGGTGGGTGCATGCATATTTTACAATAGTTTACCTGTTTGGTGTCTGATGTGAGAAGGTAGATGCATGCACATTTTACATAAGTTTACCTATATGGTGTCTGATGTGAGAGCTGTTGCCGGAAGTGGGACGGCTGGTTTGGAAGAAACCACTCTTTCTGACGTAATGACTTGTTGGTGACGACACCATGTATCCCCTGACAACCAACTCATCTTGACCTTGAACTTCTTTCCATGATCTGTCGAAACCTTAAATACACGAACATGTTTTGTTACCTTGAACCTTATCCATGATGTGTTGCACGTTTTGTCATATCTCGGTATTATATGCTTTGTTTCTACCATATAGTAGGTGGAAGCAGTTTTTTTCTATTTATTTTCAGGAAACTATATTGTATTTATATATGTATATGCATCATCGTATACCCACGGGTGACCTTGGGTATCCAACGATGATTTATATGATATATCGGTATGTATCAAGGTATTTGTCAAGCGGTCTTTTTCAAACTTATTTTTCGAATTGTTTCTCGAATTAACAACAAAAAGACAGAAACAACTATCGTTACTTTCGTGATTCTTACCAATAGTCAGAAGATGTATTATGTTTCGGTTCAATATATCGAAGCCTTGTTTATTTAATTGGGAAACTAAGTTGAAAATGAGAATATTTCTGCTAAATAACTTAAAGCAGCTATCTGTCAAAAACAGTCAAATTTTACAACATATGAACACCGTTTCTAAAGCTACTGACGACGAGGTATATCTGTAAAAAAAGTTTTGGACCATGGCAGTGTTCGAACCCGTACAATGATCGCTGAACCATGACATTCGACCATAACCCTTATTATCTAGTTGATAATTCACAATAGATCAACAATCAACAATAATTATCGTTTACAATGAAAGTTTGCGAAAAAAATAAATCTTTTTATTGGTTACTCGAATGTGTCCGTAACTGTTACTTTTTATGGACTTTGCAGACCCTTTGTGTGTTCGCGATATTTTTTTTAAATCTTGTTTGGAATTTAATGTTCTGGTACCAAATTAACCGGGTAGGGTAGACCTTGGTTACTAAAAAAAGATACTTAAATTATGTCCACTAGTTTTATTTTTATATGACTTTATATACCCTGGTCCAAAACTTTTTTTACCCAGTATATATGACGTGCATATTCTGAAAATTCAAACTCTATACATACAATATAAACGACTTTGACCAGTCAGAACAAAAACTCTATACATACAATATAAACGACTTTGACCAGTCAGAACAAACTCTATACATACAATATAAACGACTTTGACCAGTCAGAACAAACACAAAAACTGGAGCGTTCGAATTAAGTTACCAACTCATAAACCATTTTACGCATACTCAAACACGGGTGTTTTAGGAACCCGTTAATAAACCTGTACTTTTAATCTGCACATATACATTATTATATGACCTGAACCCCGTTTTTTGGATGGTTAGTTTCTTTAAGATTATCGCACCTATCGCTGAGTTCTTGTCATGACAGTGAATACATGTGTAAAGTTTCATTGAATTCTTAAAATGGGATTCTGAGATAACATCACTGCCGTATGAACACTTTAAATTAAAAAACAAAACAAAAAAAGAAAAACGGACATATTTCTGCTTATTTGCATATTAAGAATATTGGCACTAGTTTTTATGATTTCCTTTTTCGGTGTTACGTTCCATTGCAATCCGCCAAGGGGTTTCAGAGATATGATGAAACATTGGATATCTATTATAACAAATATAAGTAAAACAGGTGGGACTGATTCCAATTAAATGCATAGCAAAGTAATGGCACTTCTCTCTATGTCTTCCTTTTATGTCAGTGAAGTCATACATATGTATGTAGTGTCATCAAATGTCTCAAATGGTCTTTAAGTTACGATTAGAAATTGAATATTCTTAAATTTCTAAAAGTCAAAACGGAATATTTCTTTTAAAATACAGAGTCTTTATGAGTTCCTGTTATAACAGTGAATACGCGGGTGAAATTTCCTTGAATTATTTTGAACTGTTTCAGCGATATGAATTTATAGTAACATATTAACCAACACCAGTTGATGCCGACACACGACGAGGCGAGTAAAATATATAATTTGCGTTTCTTCGAAAAGTCGAGATAAAAACTGTTTTGTTTGTAAACCTGTAATAAACGATGTGTGCTATGTATTGTCTTCATTTCATCAGCTATTTTCATCAGCTATAATAACAATTATATAAATTCATCATAATGCGCATTATATGTGTGTGCGTGTGTGCGTGCGTGTGTACACGCGTGCGTGCGTGCGTGAGACGGTACCTAGGAGGATATAAGAGACGTTAATTAGTTGTCGGATAGGTAATGGGTCAGTTATCAAAACCAATATATTTATGTTGGCTATATGACCGCATGGTCTATGTCATCGCCATTCGGATTCCCGTTTGAAACCATATAAAGAAAATTGTCATTTAAACTGTGCACGAGTATACTGTACATTATCATTTGGTTAGTACGTGTTTGTATACTGTGATTTATGGATAACTTTATAGATATGATGCTTATTTCTTTATTTAAACCAAATATGGCCCATGAACATGTTTAAATAATACACACACGTAGACATGTATGCATAATTTATCACTGGTGAGATGAGCAAGAACATCATGTATTTATATAGTAAATATATAACATATCTTATATGACGGTGCCAAGACAAATATTTGGAAATGATAAACGAGTTTTTAAATATGCATAGATTCACAGTAGAAAGATCAATGACATAACAACTATTGGTTATTCTGTAAACGAACAAACGAATGAACGAAAGAACGGACGGACGGACGGACGAAAGGACAGACGGGAAGGTCGGACGGACGGACAGACGAAATAACGAACAAAGAAAAGAATGAATGAATGTATAAGTGAATGAATGAATGAATGAATGAATGAATGAATGAAAGAACGAACGAACGAACGAACGAACGAACGAACGGACGGACGGACGGACGGACGCACGCACGGACGGACGGACGGACGGACGAACGAACGAACGAACGAACGAATGAATGATTTCGAACTATGGAAACTATTAAATATAAATAGACACCTGAATAATCTAGGAGTTGGAATTAACTAAAACTAAAAATAGTTAAACAAATACCCACGTACCCCAACACCGGAAACATATTAACTCGACATTAACAAGTGAAATATATGTGTTAAAAACGCGAAGTTTGCAAACCAAGCTTAGTGTAAACCTCGCGATTTTATCGCGTTTTCATTTCAACGAGATTGCGAGAATGCGAAATAAATCTCGCATTCTCGCCGTATTCTACAATGAAAAATAAAAGCGAGGCTTCATGCAAACCTCGCGATTTCATATCTCCCTATTCTACAATGAAAAAACGCGAGGATTGCAAAAAAAAACTTCGCGCAAACCTCGCAATTTATCGCGAGAATAATAAATATTCTTCGCGTTTTTGCCCTTTGGTAAATTGGAGAAAAAACGCGAGGTCTGCTAACCCAAACTTTGTGTAATTCTCGCGTTTTTTTCATTGTAGAAGAGGGCGAGAATGAGAGATTTATATCGCAATCTCGCGATCCCGTGAACGTGAAAATGAGCTAAAACAGCGAAGTTATGCTAGCAATCCTCAGTATTTTTCATTGTAACATACGGCGAGAATGCGAGATTTATTTCGCATCCTCGCGATCTCGTCAAAATGAAAACGAGATAAAATATGCGAGGTTTGCCTAACCAAACTTCGCGTTTTTTTTCAATGTAGAATAGGACGAGAATGCGAAATTTATTTCGCAATCTCGCAATCTCGCGAAATTTAAACGCGAGATCGCGATGGCCCTAACAGGAGTCCGTACGAATATACTAATTAAACAGTTTCATACTCTCCACGGTAACACAATGACGGCTACAAATCAACTGGTAATACATTGTGTGACGTTTATATATATCGATCAGGCAGTCTGATGAATGTGTCGGGGTGCAATGAAATAAATATAAAAAAACAACGTTGTCATAGCAACGAATATATAAATTAACGCCCAAGAAATTAATATTTTAGACTCATCGTTCTGCTTTCAGCGGATCACGCGATTAATTATTGAACTGAGATTCAGCGATGTCGTTGATACCATGCACGTGATTTACTGCATAGTCTTGTTATTTCGTTGTAAATGTGTTATATACAGGTTATACCGTGCGTGGTTCTCCGTGGCCGAGGGGTTAACGACGTTGTATTGTACCTTCTCGCCTCTCATCGCAGCGGTTTCGAATCCCACTGGGAGCTCGACTTGCAAGTGAGGAAGTGTACATGTGTACGGATGGCGGGAGGTATACAGTACTGGTTCTACCCAGGAAAAGTGGGCGATCTGCCTCAAGAAAGCGACCGTCATATATAAACTTACATGTGTTGAAAATGATGTAAAACACCACACAAACAAACAAACAACAAACAAACAAACAAGCGAACAAATATGGTTCTTGAAACAAGAGGCCAAAGATGGAATAAGGACGCTCTAATTGCTAACATGACATTTTTTTTTATAACAACAACATACGAATTGGCGTATTTAGTTTGCCAATCTGATATACCGAAATACTGTTTGTAATCCTGTCAGAGAGCCGTTTAATACAGTTTTAATGTAAACAATCTGAAATTCTCTAGTTTATTCTATAATTAAAAGGCGTCTTTGAACAAACTCGGGTTTACTGAATCTGTTCCCAGGCAGTTATGGCTATTGAAACAATAACTTTGTCCCAACACAAGCGTAACCCGCCTTCATTATTAAATACGCAATATTCAACATAATGTTTATACTCCACAAAACAATTTTTAAGGATTACAAAATAGAACAGTAATAATAACGTAACCTTAAATGGATTTCATATTCATATAAAAAGTTAATACATGTGTGTAATGTAACGATTGTAAAAGATAGACTTAAAAATTGCAAAAAGACAGAAAATTGTTCAATTACAGAACTTAAAAAAATGACCAAAATCTAAACATGGTCCTTAAATTATTTTAGGAGTATATATCCGAATAGTGAGATACTCAACCTTCGATTATAGTTCAAATAAGTGTTAGTTATATATTTGTATTCTTAACAAGAGACACGGACTTTCCTTCCCGCCTTGAAATTGAGAAACCCAATGTCATGTTTACGAATCTAATTAATAATCTTGTTCCTCGCTGTGGGTTCGAACCCTTTATAACTTCCTTTATTGAAAGACAGTGGGACGTATTATCGTCCGTTTTACTGTACTATCACTTTTAACATGTCCAGTGGTATATCGAGTAGGGTATATTTAACGTGTCTCTATTCTAGCAACCCGTGCTCTAATGTGGATATTATTCATTATGTGAAAAGCATAAGCATCTATAGTTGCGCTAATAATATCTCAGAGATAATTAATTTACCAAAAGTTTGCTTTAAATTCTTTATTAAGTTCAACCTTTAAAGTCCCTATTCCCCCATCAACAGTTAAAGTTTACAGCAAATGTATACCGTTTCTTAGGCTACTGACGACACGCCGCTATATAAATATAACTTCCATATTTTGATATTCCGAACTCTATAATTATAGACGCAATATAAACGGCTTTATCCGGCCAAACCAAAAACTGGAACGTCGAATTAAGAGTTACCATCTCGTAATTTATTTTATGCATATTCAATTTCGGGTATGGTCTGCCTCCACCACAAAAAAAAACAGAAGAAAAAAAGAACGACCTTCATATATAACCGTACATGTGTTGAAAATGACGTAAAACACCATACAAACAAACAAACAAAATGTGTGTTCCTCGCTCTGCAAATATTCAGTGTTTCTTGTTTTGCGATATATTTAAACGTACATTAATAAAGTTAATTTAATTGAGATAAGCTCCAAAGACTGGACTTGCTTGGTTCTTAAGTGCAGACACACGTAGATGCCCCCTGGCCCAAAAGTGGCCATAAGTAACGGTGCATAAGCCCCTAGCGCAACAACTTTTATAATACCGCTATATACTTACTCGCCATAATGATTGTTACATATGATGTGTTTCTGTATATCCATTGCTGTTTACATACATAAATCGTGGAATAAACATTTTTTGAACTGAATTGAACTGAATTTATTACAATCCTATCAGAAGCCTTGGTGCAAAGCTGTTGATAAGAAAGCGCTCTTAGGCTTATGCGTGGTTACTTGTGGACAGCGTTGCGTCAGCCAGAGCAAACATTTTGAGTCCTATATATAGGTTATAACAGCGTAAATGAATCTCCATGCCCCCTTCCATAGTAAAGTGAGAATGTTAACAACCTGTTAAAATCGAAAACCTTGTTAGAATTCTGGGAAACTTACTTTATCATACAAATAAACATGTCTGCTATTAAATATTAAGAAGGAAATGGGATGTGGGTTGGGTGGGGGTGGAGTGCATATCTTCTAAGAAAGATTTCTTCAGCTGTAGACTAACAATCAGTCAACGATCAGCGTTATGTTTACCCCTTGCAATTGCAAACCCCGACTATTTTTACTTCTGAAATGAATATCAAAAACTGTCAAAAACATGATGAGCTTCATTTTCAAATATCAATAACATGTCCAGAATACAGTTCAAGCCCAAAAATAACTGGAAACTGTACTTAAAAACTGTTTTAAGACAACAAAGAAGATGAGGAGTTTTATTTCGAATGCATCAAGCGAGCACTTCCGGTTGACTGAGTGTTATTAAACCTCTACATATATGTGCCCTCTGGTGTAAATGTCAGACTAGTAATATTTTTATTTCCGGAGTCATTCCACGAAAGTATAGTTCATCCTAAAAACTGTGTTGGCATTTCAGTGCTTGGTGATTTGTGGAAAAACTTGTTTTCAGTTTGTCTTTACATTGCTTTTTTTGATAAATGGTAGTGTTTGACGCGTTTTAAACACATGCATCTTCTTTTCCAGAACTATTTGTTGACTGCAGAGAGGACTGCATCACGCCGTCTGCACACCTAGTGGATGTCTTACATTGGACAGTGTGTACATAAGTGAAAGTAGAAAAAAAAATGAACGGTTGTTATTTGTGGGATTTTCAAAAGGACTATGTGAATACATGAAAAGAAAAAAATCCAAATATGTGGACGAGCGTTATGGAATAGAAAAGAGGCTTTTGTTCTATTATTTATGAACCGAAATATTACCAAACCGAATCCATCAGTAATGGCTTTATAAACCTAACCGCCCAGTCTGCGAAAAGAAACTTTTTAAATCAATGCAGTCGTCCATAGACTGATTTGTGTGTGTGTTTGGGTGGGCGTGGAGGGGTGGGGCGGGTATCAACAATGGCGAACTCTGGATCAACAATGGCGGCAAGAACACAGATTATTGTAGACGACAAACGTGTGATTTCATTAACTTGATATATGTTGATCATCGTCGACAGGCTTAGCATGCAGAGATTTGCTCGATATAAGGCTCGACACGAACACTTATGGCGAATAGGTCGTCAGAGCCTCGCCATTCTTTGTTTTCAAGAACCTGATAGTGAAGGAAATGCAGTAATAGTCTTCACAGGTAATTTGTTTTCACCTGAAGCGTCATTTCCATTTAAAACAAAATAAAATTCTGTATTTTGCTCTTTCATGTGAGCTTTACGTGAACATTGTCTTTTTCCCAAGATAAATTCCGAAGGGTTAACAAATAAATACATATTTTAATTTAAACAAAGGTCTTACTTGGTGGAGTATCATTCTTGGAATGACTTTGTGCCGATGACTTCGGGGATGTGCCTTTTTTGACGTTGCCTGGCAACGGTGGCAGCCGTCGGTGATTCATCTGTCGCATAGGACTTGACATCAGCGTTCGTCAGATCTGTCTCTTACAGAAGTGTCATGTTTCCTAAATATCAATTTCATAAATCACAATTAACTATAAATCCAAACACATGCATTTATGCATCATTCGTTTATAGAAATGTGTAATTATTCGGGTTCACACGTCTATTTCACAACCATTATACAATATTCAAAATAGTATCACTGATATGTTTTACTTTCTATGATTAGATTAACCATTGAATCGAAATGGTTTAGATACATGTACAGTATATTTCGAATTGATGGAACGTCTCATCCTGTTCCATTTATCAAATAATTTATTCATAGGTATTCCTTTTAAAACGAAATTGAAATCTACGCCTTTTGATAACTTAACCAAACATTGCAAGTTTTGAATAGCTTATATCGGCTTTCGTAATATGCCGGAGTTTCTTGATTAACATCTGGCACGTATTAATCTTCGTGGATGAAAACATATGCGTACGTTCCATTCATCAATAAATGCCACTCCATCTTTTGTACGCTATCGTCCTCGTGCTAGTTACGATGTCGTCATATTCGATTTTTCCGACCGTTATATTTCGATGGTTATGACACAAAATGGGCAGCCACAAGCATATCTGTTCTCCACTTAGCAACCGTTCGTTAGATCCAAACCGGAATCCAATACCGATAATGTAGTCACCTGGAAAAACGAGACTCATTAGCCAGCCTGTAAACTAGGCATAATTACGGCGGATCTATTTAATCTCACTAAGGAGGATACATGAACATATATAACAGAACGCATTACGATCTACTTCTACTTATTTATTTTGTTGACAGGTGTGACATCGTATACGTTTCAAAATACAAACACTGCTGGTGATTTATGTTACCAGAGTGATATGTTTCAAGTCGGTGACATTTTTAAGGTATCGTAATACAAACTATATGTGATAATAATGTGATATGTTTCAAGTCAGCAACATTTGGAAGGCGTAATACAAACACAGCTATTGATATATGTGTTAACAATGGGATATGTTTCAAGTCGGTAACATTTGGAAGGTATCGTAATATTAACACAGCTATTGATATATGTGTTAACAATGTGATATGTTTCAAGTCAGTAACATTTGGTAGGACATAATGATTACTTATATACATGTATAGTTGTTAATAGGTGTGACATGTTTTAAAGGGAATGTAGCGCCACAGCCAAACCATATTTATAATTGAGAGTTCAGAAAAAAATGAATGAAGGTGAAAGAATTATCAAAATCGGATAATAAACAAAGAAGATATGATCATTTGAACTTTCTGTTGAAACGGATATGGAAGCGGCCATTTTGAGAGCTATGACATCACGGTTCTAAATGACCATAAATGGAATATTTATAAATATGAAAATTTACTGATTTATAGGGGAAAAAAGAAGCAACTGTATGAAAAATATGTAATACTTAATGGCAATAATGCTTTATATGACCAGTAAAAAAATGTGTAGCTCTGTATATACTGAGATACCTAAAACAATTATGTAACTAACCTTAAAACCCGAAATGTTTACATTAACTAACCTAAAGTATTATATAATATACCTTTAATCTAACTGTTTACATAAACTAACCTGCATGAAGTATTAGGCACTTGTCCTAAAAAGATGCTGCACTACTCAAGTGCCCTTACACACGTATGTAATTGACAGTTATCACTTAAAGGCCAGGGTTGAGTATAAAAACCCCAAAATGGCCCCAGAGTAACTTTTCTGATCATTTTATGCATTATGCTGCTCAGAGAGGTTTAATCACAAATTTCTAAATAGTAAAGAATTTTTAGACCATAACATTTGGCATGTAAATACATTAAACATTACTCTATACAGATATATCAAAATAATTATATAATGTATTTATTCTCAATACTCTCTAGAACAATTTTTTTATTCCTAGCTGTCAAATTGTGAATTTGTTGCATCTATTAATAGCTGTACCTGTAAAAATAAGAACCTTTATCTTGAAGCAGACGAAATACTAACTGGTTACAGTGTATACATAATGACGGTGGAGGTTATAATAGCGTAAATGAGTCTCCATTGCCCTTCCATAGTAAAGTTAGAATGTTAACAACCTGTTAAAAACTCAAACCTCGTTAGAATTCTGGGAAACTTACTTTATCATGCAAATAAACATGTCTGCTATTAAACATCAACAAGGAAATAGGGGGTTTAATACCTTCTAAGAAACATTTCTTCAGTTGTATACTAACACCGGGTCAAAGTTCAACACTATTTTTACCCCTTGCAATTTCATACCCTGTCTAACTTTCACTTCTCAAATTTATATCAAAAACTGTCAAAAACATGATGAGCTGCATTTTCAAATATCAACAACATGTCCAGAATACAGTTACAGCCAAAAAATAACAGGAAACTGCACTAAAAAAAGTTTTTAAAGAAAAAAAGATTAGCACTCTTTAATACAGAACTACTTTCGACTGCACCAGGCGAGCACATCCTGTTGATTTAGTGTAATTAGACCTGGACTCTACCGAACGCTGGCGTTTAATGTCTACTCTGCAGCGGTAGTAAAGCCATAAGGTTTATTTACATAGTGTACTAGACAAATATGAATCACAGAATAAAATAAGCTATTTTCTACCAACATGTGTTAACTAATAAAAATTAGTACTGATAACTAACAACCTGAATTAAGTACGAAAACTGTAACATGTAGCTAAAAATCCTTAACAATGTGCGTCACATGTTATAACCCAGAAATAAGTAACCGTTAAATATTACGAATTGACCAATTGACTGATACTTATATACTGAGTAACACGACGGGACATTTCCTGGTCGCTCTCTGCATATACTTCTTACCTGGCTAAACAATAGTTCGATTGAATTGCTGTTCCTGGTATTAGTTTACCACAGCCGTCTTATGTGCAGTCGCACTGTCAAGTAGGGGATTGATGGCACATACCCTGTGCGAAGGCGCTTTTTCCGCCTGCACTTTTCCTTGTCCGGTATTAGGTTTCGGGCAGCAATTACATCACACACAACAAAGCATACATAACACGTATATATTTTTGGTTTTATTTGTGCGAGCTATTTGAGGACTCTTGTCACTTTCGCCAATCCAAACTTCATTATTTTCTTTACAGTCTGGTTCAAACAATTAGCAAGTGTTTCGTCATCTTTAACCATTTCTCTAAGACGTTTAGAGTCGGCATCTATGTATTTGGCAAGTAACTGTGAAGCATTTTCCACCCGGTTCCTTTTTCTGTCCAGGGTTCAAATGATGGGGTATTCAGGCGCAAACATCTATGAGATTAAGTCATTCCTTTAATATACTAGTATATGTAAACATACCCCACGAATTGATTCAATATAAATTCGCTATTTCACCCAGAAGATATCTTGCATCTTTTCGAATGGCCATTTTCACAGCGACAACTTTTTCCTATGGTCGGCCGGCCTGGTCGGGATTTACCTTTAACAATTCCCACCTCGCTAGTGGCAGGTCGGGTTCGATTCCCGCCGTGTCCACACCAAAGACTTCATAAAATGGTACTAGTTGTTTCCTTGCTTGACTTTTAACATGCTGTTTCCTTGCTTGACTTTTAACATATGCAGGGTAGTGCTAGGACAGTTATGCCCGTTGTCTTATAATGTGACTGGGTGGTATATCATATCATGTGTCTATGGCCTGGTATTCCAGTATTACAGCACTATAAAGCTCAGCACTGAGCTCGCTGGCGTTAAACCCCATGCATCCACACCCACCCATACATACCGTCTTTGAAAAGACGCACCCAAACGCACTTTCCCAATATACTTTATCCAAATCAGCTTTGACATCCAATGGAGAATAACTCAAAAATGCGCATACTTTACTATACACTCTTAGCTCCTCTGGAAAAACACTACTTTCATCAGCCAGTTTTCACCATTGTCAATTTGACAATCTATGTATACTTAACGCGCTTGTAAAACACATTTATATTAATTAACCAACGATTAACGGTTATGTCCCTCTGTAATACACAGATAATATTAAATGCGTATTTTCATATTACACCCTATATCAGGCCTGAGACGCGATATCAGCCTTAGCTTTAGTCGTAATACCCGGAACGGAAATGAACGTAAACTAATTTGAAAACCATACGACTCTTTCCGTAATACGGTTTGCTTTTCCAACTTCAACTTCTTTATTTCACTTAGGTTCACGAATATGAACAGCATAAGCAACATGTTACAAAATACATTTACATATGAATGGCGTAATTAGCCGAATATCATTTAGTCATAAATAGACTCGGGAATTTTCAAATATTTTGGTACGACATTTTTTAATAATTTATTTCATCCGTGTGATAAAACGTTATTGTTCGGTTGATTGATTACATATATTTATATATGTATATATATATATATGATATAATGACTGGCGCCATAGTCAATATAAAAAGCCATGCCAATTGCAAAACAAGGATTGTCATCTATCAGATGACATGCAAGCAATGTCAAAACAGTACGTAGGTGAAACAAAACTACCTCTAAACCAAAGGATTAACCTACATAGATCTGACGTAAACACACGCAAACTCGCTTGGTAGCCAGTCGTAGCAGAACAGCCATGCTCTACAGGACATGTTTTCTCGGATATAGCCCTTTGCCGCATAAACCATAACCCAATTGTAGGGATGACATCCGCATCTCCCGTAACAATAACTTATAGATACAGTGTTTCGACATTTTTGACTATTTTTCCATATAAACTCTTACATTAAATTCATTATGAAGTGTAATTATTTAAACAACTGCCTATAAATTCTTATAATATTTATAGGCAAATGTTGTATAAAGAAATTGTTAAAACGACTGGAATTGAATGGCCTTAATAGAAATGTTCAGCAAATTTATTTAGTTCAAATTCAAACGTATATAACAGTTGTTTTTTAAAAATTAAACGTCGAGCACGTTGATATTGTAATTAAGTTATCTAGATCATTGATGCAAATTATTCTTAAAACGAATAGCTTTAAAAAACAAGTGATGTTATATCTGATTTTTGTATACATATCGAACATTAAGCTAGAATATACGTTTTTATTAAATATGAGGTGAGTAATTCACTCGCAGTATTTCACAGTTACCAACAAATAAACCGGCATGCACATCTATAAGCTATTGTTGTTTCACAGGATGTGCGAATGATATCCCCTTTGTTTATTCCAAACTGTTGAATAGTGTTGAGTCTACGGATCCAATAAGATTCGCGTGATTTTCGAGTGTGATCTGACCATTTGGGTCAGATGCAGCAAAGGTCTATTCAGCAAAGGGATATATCCGAGAACACATGATCTGCAGAGCAGAGATGTTCTGCTACTGGCGACCTGGCGAGTTTGAGTGTGTTTACGTCTAAATCCTTTGGTTTAGAGGTACTTTTGTTTCACCTACGTACTGTTTTTGACATTGCTTGCATGTCATCAGATAGATGACGTTCCTTGTTTTGCAACTGGCATGGCATTTTATATTGACTATGTTTTAACCACTTTTTAACAGGTTTTTGAGCGGGAAAATAGTGTAACTAAAACACATACTTTAACACTGTACGATAACCAAAGTATTCGTTCTAACAAGCAAACAGTATTAAAATAAACACTTTCTAGCACCGACATAGGTCTGTGTTTCTAGTGTACATGTATTGTGGTAATTTTTCAACGTTGTTTTACTTATTAGATAAGTACGGCATGTATGCTTCATAAGTAACTTCTGGTATGATTATATTTAATATGAGTTGATATTTTTTCTACAATACAATCCAGTTTCAGGGAGAATTACTAAATGTTGTGTTCGTTTGTTATTGTTGTTTATAACGCAGTTTAACTCAATTTAAAAAGATAAATACGAGGGACATTTGAAAAGTATTAATTAAATATGAATATATACATGTATCACATAGTTGCCTATGCATACGTTATTTTTGAATATGACGCAGATAGTCGTATCAATCTTTCTCTCTATATAAAGGGAGGTTAATGCTACTCAGTGGTTACATATTGAAAACAGTGTTATCTGTACAATACTACTCGAGAGGTTATTATAGGAGTTGTTATAGGTTATAATAGCGTAAATGAGTCTCCATTGCCCTTCCAT
Source organism: Cyrtodaria siliqua (assembly GCA_037043455.1). Classification (NCBI taxonomy): domain Eukaryota; kingdom Metazoa; phylum Mollusca; class Bivalvia; order Adapedonta; family Hiatellidae; genus Cyrtodaria; species Cyrtodaria siliqua. Next base: position 105,460 of record JAWPHD010006195.1, on the reverse strand, counting down.
AGTAAAGTTAGAATGTTGACAACCTGTTAAAAACTCAAACCTGGTTAGAATTCTGGGAAACTTACTTTATCATGCAAATAAACATGTCTGCTATTAAACATCAACAAGGAAATAGGGGGTTTAATACCTTCTGAGAAACATTTCTTCAGTTGTATACTAACACCGGGTCAAAGGTCAAAGCTATTTTTACCCCTTGCAATTTCGTACCCTGTCTACTTTCACTTCTGAAATTTATATCAAAAACTGTCAAAAACATGATGAGCTCCCTTTTCAAATATCGACAACATGTCCAGAATACAGTTACAGCCAAAAAAATAACAGGAAATTGTACTAAAAAAAGGTTTTAATGAAAAAAATAATTAGCACACTTAAATACAGATCTACTTTCGACTGCACCAGGCAAGCACATCCGGCTGATTTAGTGGAATTAAACCTGATGCATTGTTTTAATTGTTTCGTGAAAATGTTATGATGGTAAAAATTAATGAGATCGACCTCTAAAAACTCAAGTTATAAAGCTGTTGTCCTAGAAGGCAGCCGTAGCTTGTGTAACGACACATGGCGCACCTTAGTCATTCGCCGGGTGGGAGTCCAAGCCAATATTATGGTAGCTGATTTCTGCCATTTATCGTCTTTTCGTCTTTTCGTTATATCGCCGCGAAAAGACGACAGAACGAAAAGACAACAGAACGAAAAGACGCCAAATGCAACGCGAAAAGACGACAGAATGAAAAGATGACAGAACGAAAAGACGACATTTCAAGGGCAAAAAGACGACAGAACGCCACGCGAAAAGATGAAAAGACGACATTCTGCCGCGAAAAGACGCCATTTGATATTATCGTCTTTTCGTTATTTCGTGTGGCCTCCTGTCATCTTTTCGCGATGCATTGTCATCTTTTCGTTCTGTCGTCTTTTCGTTCTGTCGTCTTTTCATTCTGTCGTCTTGTCTTCTTGCCGTTCTGTCGTCTTTTCATCTTCCGGTTGACATGCGCATTTAATAACACAGGGATTACACATTACACTTGTTTCCCATGCAAATGGGGGCACTCCACAGTTTAATGTACAGTTCTCAATAATCAAACCCATGACAAGCTCTTAGCCTGAATCCTTGAGCAAAAATAAATCACATCATCATTGTGTCATACATTTCTTAGAAGACAATAAAATTACACATGTTTCCATACCAAATAAAAGCATCAAAAAGCATTTTCTGTACAACTTCAGTCCCATTTCTTTAAGATTACCCCCACCCCTCAAAACATGCTAAAAATGCAATTTTAGCAATATTTCAAATGTCAATAAATAAAAGAAATGAATTTTCCTAAGCATATCTGGGTCATGTCTGCACTCATAATGCTCTTGCATATCAGGAAATGCTAAGTTGTACATACCCTATCCGGCATTTTAAAAAGTTATTCCATGCTGATCTCCCCGCGAGTCAAAATCAGCCATTTTGCCTACTTTTTGGAAGTTTTTGCTAGTTGAGCGTTTTTCTATTTATAGCCTCCAAAAAACCCAAAGAATGCATATTCCAATACACCAAAATAAACTTAGAAGTACTCAAAACTGAAAACAACATCAAACATGTGCTTCATAATTATTATAAATGCCATCCATGGACCTAAAAGATGCTTAGTTGATTTCTTTCTGATTTACATGGACATTCGTGCGAAACTGAGGACTGCCCCCAATGGCCGCAGTGCCGAAGTGCGCATGTCAACCGGAAGGCGAAAAGACGACAGAACGACAAGACGACAGGAAGATAGAACGACAAGACGACAGAACGAAAAGGCGACAGAACGACAGAACGATAAGACACCAAATGCATCGCGAAAAGACGACAGAACGACAGAACGACAAGACACCAAATGCATCGCGAAAAGGCGACAGAACGACAAGACAAGACGACAGAATGACAAGACGACAGAACGTCGTTCTGTCGTCTTTTCATTCGGTTGTCTTTTCGCGCTGCATTTGGTGTCTTTTCGTCCTGTCGTCTTTTCGTTTTGTCGTCTTTTCGCGGCGAAATAACGAAAAGACGACATGGCAGAAATCAGCCACCATACAATATAGTGGTGAAATAAATATTTGAAACACCTTTATTCTTGTTCTTTACTAATTTAAGCAAATGGCCACAGGGCCATATATGATAATTACTTTTTGATTGGAATGCTGATGTAACACTGCAAGTGCATTGTTACGGACTATTATTATGGTGGCTGATTTCTGCCATGTCGTCTTTTCGTTATTTCGATAGATATACGTGTATGTGAGATGGGGTTTAACCGGTAAACCGCGCTTTTACTCTAGTTTAGTCATATCACGATGGTGTCCACTTGTAGCAGCGCGCTCAAAGCTCAACTGGTCATCCATTTTTGTTAAATTTTGGTTATTTTATTTTATGTTTTAACCACATTTGAGCGGGAAATATTGTAACTAAAACACATACTTTAACACTGTACGATAACTCAAGTATTCGTTCTAACAAGCAAACAGTATTAAAATAAACCCCTTCTAGCACCGACATAGGTCTGTGTTTCTAGTGTACATGTATTTTGTGATATTTTAAACATTGTTTTACTTATTAGATAAGTACGGCATGTACGCTTCATAAGTAACTTCTGGTATGATTATATTTCATATGAGTTGATATTTTTTCTACAATACAATCCAGTTCCAGGGAGAATTACTAAATGTTGTGTTAATTGAATTTCCTCTTTTTTATTGTTGTTTATAACGCAGTTTAACTCAATTTAAAGCGATAAATACGAGGGACATTTGAAAAGTATTAATTAAATATGAATATATACATGTATCACATAGTTGCCTATGCATACGTTATTTTTGAATATGACGTAGCTAGTCGTATCAATCTCTCTATATATAAAGGGAGGTTAATGCTACTCAATGGTTACATATTGAAAACAGTGTTATCTGTACACAGTTGTACAATACTACTCGAGAGGTTTTATCGGAGTTGTTAGGCATTGTTTTAATTGTTCCGTGAAAATGTTACGATGGTAAAAATTAATGAGATCGACCTCTAAAATCTCAAGTTATAAAGCTGTTGTCCTAAAAGGCAGCCGTAGCTTGTGTAACGAACGACACATCTCGATCATTATATATTTCTGAATGACAACATGGGTGTACTAGATCATTATAAATTTCAGAATGACAACATGGGTGTACTAGATCATTATACATTTCTGAATGACAACATAGCTACACTACATCATCATACATTTCAGAATGACAACATTTATATACTATACTGAGCAAAAATAGAAACGTCTCCAACTTTACCCATAGATTTAGACACAATGAAATTATATTTTATTTAATCTTATATGCCAATACCTTTGTTAAAGGTCAGCACTGTAATGAAAACAATTTTCTTTGAATCAAACTTGTGGGCAAACTTATTCCCCTTGATTTGGTTTAAACAACATTTCCGGGTCTTGTGGTTAAAACTTTGAGTTAACACAGTTTTGTTATATTGAAATAAACAGAAAATAACATCATCACCACTGAAACAGAGAAAAGACGCTGATCTTTTCACTCATTTGTGCGCCATACAGATTTCAAGAACGAATATTTTCAGATTACCTCCCTTTATAATAAAAATATAGTGATTTTGCAATTTTAATAAAACATGTTTTAGCAGCAACACACTAACTCTGGATTTTGATGATTATTAATATTGATCAGAATGATTGAGTGATAAGTATAAAATGATGAAATTGTATCTAGATTGGTGTACAAAGTGTAACAAAGTCAACCCTATGCAAATCACAGCTTAAAAGAGGGACGTTTCTATTTTTGCTGAGTAAAGATCATTATATATTTTAGAATGACAACATGGATGTAATAGATCATTATATATTTTTGAATGACAACATGGGTGTACTAGATCATTATACATTTCTAAAATTACAACATGGATATACTACATCATTGTTTAATATCTAAATACAACATGGTGTACTGGATTATTAGGCAGTTTAAACTTTTTGAGAACCGAGAGCATGATTATTTGCGAGCTATTGTGGCGTTGCATCGTTGAATAGTCGAAACTTATCTCTACACACGAAAAACTGGTACACCATAAACATACAATTGCAAAATACAAAATTATCACAGTTTATGAGTGATCTGTGATACTTCTATAACTCACTTTAAAAGAAAACAATGTTAACCAACGTTTCAGTATAATTGTAGAAAATTAACTTTTAAATCATATACGTATTTAATAGAGCATGAGTTTTGCACGTGTACGGGGAGATAATGCACGAGCGTTAGCGAGTTAGCGAGTTCATTATCGTCCGTACACGTGCAAGACTCATGCTGTATTGCATTTGTACCACATTAACTAATGGGGCCTTTACACAGGATGGCGACCTTTGTGCCTCCCGTGTGCGACCATAAAATTTTGACAGGTCGTCGTTGGAGGCTCAAAGGAGGCAGAATGGTTGCCTAGGTCGATCAAAGGTGGTACACAGGAGGTTCAGACATCGCCATGGTCGCCGTGAATTTTTGAACATGTTCAAAACAGTCGCACAAAGGTCGCCGAGGAGGTTGGTTGCTCAAAGGTGGCTCAAAGGAGGCAGAAGGGAGGCACAAGCATTACCGTGGTTGCAGAATGGAGGCACAGTTGTCGCCCAATGGTCGCCAGGTAATAGATGCGTTCGGCTGCAAATTTTCCCGTCAATCTGGGCGATGCTTCTGCCTCCCTTGTGCCTCCCTTGTGCCTCCTTTGGACGACCAATAGCGTGCATTGAACGATGACTGTGGCGACCGCTGTGCCTCCATTCGGCGACCACGGCAACCCTTGAGCCACCATGGCAATGCTTCTGCCTCCCTTCTGCCTCCTTTGAGCTACATGTAGTGCCTCCTCAGCGTGCCTATAAATCATTGAGTTCGCTGCTTCAGTAGACATATCATCACATCACACAACAACACACAGATAAAAGTCCAGACATTGTGCCTATAATCGTCGGGTAGGACGCCTGTCGTAGGTGGAGGGACTATAATCCTTAGAAATACACACACACACACGCAGTGTTTCATTGTGTTTGCAGACGCTGAATGGTGAACAACTCGACTCAAATGCTTGGTAACCTTGTAAGATGGCAGTATGCAAGAGGAGTTGGTTGTTCATCCTAAAATCTTTATCTTCTGGAGATGTTCTCACTTTGACAGCTAGGATGAAAGTGATGGAAAAGCGCCAAAATCAGGGCATATATATACCCAGGCACTCCAGGTTGCCCAGCAGTCGCCCAAACAATGCTCAAGGGTCGCCTAGGAGGCAGAAGCATGGCTGAATGGTCGTCCAGTGATCGCCGTTAGTTGCCGTTGGTCGCCGATGATGGCACAGAGGAGGCACAGAGGAGGCTCAATGTTGCCCAAACATTGCTCGGGGGTCGCCTATGTAGCATATAATCGCGTTGGTTGCCGTAGGTTGCACAGGGGAAGCACAGGAGAGGCTGGCAGTTGGCTCAGTGGACGCACAGGTCGTTTGTAGATCGCCATGAAAATGCCCGAAAATTGCATTGTTGGTGGTTCAAGGGAGGCACAAAGATCGCTGGAGCAGTTACATAGAAACATGATTTTCTGGGTTTAGGCGACCATTGAGCGTCCTGGCCATTTTGTGGTCGCTCAAAGGTGGCACGAAGGTCGCAGCCCTGTGTAAAGGGGCCTTAACATATGCTGTGTATATTCTCGGGTATTACACGATGCATAGTGCGCATTTAGGATATTGTGGTACAAATGTTAGTTTAAACTTATTACATCGATTGTAACGAAAGCTCTATGAACTTATTTGAATCACTCTCGATGTCTTCCTGGGTAGAACCGGTACTAAGCAATGCAGATAAAGTGTCTTGCTCAGGGACACAACGCATATGGCAATGGCGGGAATCGAACCCACGACTTTTGGATCATTGATACTTGTTACAAAATAATATTCAGTGTGCGGGAAGCTAAGAACAAAAGCATGTTTTGAAAACATTTAGTGGATAACTATATTATCATTAATAAATAGAGAATATTATGTCAGTGCCTTTTACTATCAAGTTTATTAGGCGAGGCTTAGAAAACGAAGAATGGCTCGGCTCATTGTTCGTTTTCGTGCCGAGCCTAATAAACTTGATAGTAAAAGGCACTGACATAATATTCTATTTATCATGTAGATTATTCACATTTTCTATATGAATTACTATTATTACCTATTTCTCAGAATGTTACGCTTATCGAGGACGCCGCCATGTTGTTGTTTTTTGTTTGTTTTATGACGTCATGCAACGTTACGTGCATGACGTCAGATAATGTTACGTACAATAAACGTCGAGGGATTCCGCATTGATTTGCTCTATTGGTAAGTACCAAATAAAGCAAAATTTAATCAGTCACCCCTTTATTGGGCAGAAAAGTGCACATATGCATGATACATTTTTATAATTTATATGTTCATATAAATATATTACCTTAAATTTCAATAGCTAATTTCCATCATCAGACCCACAAAAGTCGCCATAAATCCTTGTGGTGCGTATGTGGTCAAGTTATGATTTTTCACACGTCTGTATTAAATGTGCTCACCCCTATAAACCCAAATGCAAACATCTTATATTTAAGAAGCTACAATGCTGTCATTTCAAACACAACACGAGATTACTGATTCTCCTATTACGTGCACAAAACTAAAATGGTGTTAACTAATGGGTACGTGTAAATAAAATTTCGGTTGATTTATTTATATTATTATTCATAAAGCATACACACTTTAATGTTCGATATGAAATATTGATTTTGCTCGTTAATGTATAGTGTACACTGATACAAACCTCTCAATACAATTTCGGTTATTGTTTGTTTAAACATATTTTACTTCAAACACAACTTGCTGCAAAATGTAATTGTGCGCCCTGTTTGCTTTATTGATTCCCATTGAACACCTGACCAGGTTATCCGCCTACCAGATAGTGTAAATTAAGGTTTGCCACCACTAATTGCATATAAACTTCCAAGGTGTACATAATGTAGTTTTTATTCTAAAAAGCAGTAAATAAAATCATACACCTTTCACTCATCTTTCATACATAGATAATATAGAGCAGATTATCTTGGGGGAAACTCCGTATCTGAAATCCTAATGAACAAAAATAATTTCAAGATAGCTAGCCTGTTCTCCATTGCTCCACAAAGATGCTCATTTCCTTATAAATATTTTGCATTATAGTATTTGTTGTAATTTGTTTAATGTCGTTGATCCTTGGTCAGTTTCAAAGACTGTTGAAGATACATCGTATTGAACATTCACCAAGATAAACAGATGGTTATTTCTAGTTAAGGATTTTCTAATACATGTTTATAGCTTTTCCAATTAATTTCAAAGATTTCAAGCTTGTTATTTGTTGTTGCTATATATTTAAGACATCTGTATGAATTTCTCATTCTGTTTTAAAAAGATGGCAGTGATAATGGTGTTTGTAAACGTTTTGCAGGGGAAGAAAAAGTATTTTGACTCCAATATATACGACAATTAGATCTGCTGGTAAGCTGATTTCCAATAATAAATATAAATAGTTCTTCCTTTAGTATAAAGTCAATCTGATAGGAGGATAACCAGGTTGTAATCCGTTTAAAAACGACTGTGTTTCTGGACATATCCACAGCATATGAATTAAAGTTTCTTGTCATGGCAAAAAAAACAGTTTGTACTGTCCGTTATATACATCATACGTATATATTTTCTTGTTGGTATCAATCTGTGATTGATTCTTACTCGAAACCACCGAAGTGTTATGCTTATTGGATATTTAAAAGTGGCTATGTACATTTCCTTTCATGTCTCGTTTTCCATATTCTAAAAGTTTCCCCATTTCCTTTTTGTTGTTGATTGATCACATTTTTGTTAAATATATTATTCAGATCTTTTTGAACTTTTTAAAAATGGTACAATGTTATTTGGTTTAATGGGGCATGGTAGCTGTACTGTGTAGTTTATCAGCTTGTTTGTGTCTGTAAAGACGTAATTGCATTAATCATACAATTAAATTGAATAAAGTTCGAGTTTATATTATAGCTTCTATAGAATATATAGAGATTATTTAACTGCTGGGATCGATTATAGGGAAATCCTTCACGAGTGGTAGACGTGTGGTTCTTTTCACGAACGAGCGCACGCGAGTGAGTGAAAAACAAAGCACGTCTACCATCAAGTGAAGGATTACCCAATAATCGATCCCATCAGTTAAATAATCTATTTATTACATTTTAAATTACGTTTTTGCAAACAAATATTCGCTTTATTGAACGTTATCGGCAGATGACCGACGTCAGCAACACTTTATTGACGTCATGACTCAACGTAGCAACGTTAGTTATTATTGTGTTCCGAGTTAGCAACGTTAGTTATTATTTTGTTCTGAGTTAGTTATTAATATTTAATTATTATGAATATTCTTGCACTGAGAAATCCCGATCTGAATAACTTTGTCATACCAATATTTATAAAAAAACAAACCGATTTACCTTCCACTAAAACATTAGGGTTGTAAAACAATGGATTTGTTAAATATTCGCCTGCAGATTCAATTTGTTTTGTTAAGTCTATGACAGTGGCATATGATTTGAGAACATCTTTCCAAAATGGATTGCTTATTTTAGTTATTAAGGTTTCTGTGTACAGTTCTCTAAGATTTACAATGTTCTTAATGTGTATTGTGTGTTTAATCGTGTGCTTCCATTGTCCCACTTTTATCATGAGTCGTCTTATCCATGTTGACTGCAGTGCATATAGAAAGGCTTTTAAATTGCTCATCTTTAGTCCTCCGTCACTGTATATTTTGATTAAGATACTGCTTTTTATGTTGGCAAGATCATCCCTAGAAAAACACGAAAAATGTCGTTGATTTTGTTTAATTGTTGACTCATTTGCGTTTGGGAATGAAATGAATAGATAATTAAGTATTGGAAGTAATAAAGATTAAACAACTGTTATTTTATCAATTGGAGTTAAATATCTGCGTTTCCAAAGTTTAATAAGATCTTGTACTTTTATAATTTTATTCGTATACACTGAACTTTCTAGCCTTGAACGGCAGTCCTGCTCATATTTCATTTAAAGCATTCAGTACCCAGTTGTTTGATGTTGTTATGGTCAGATCATTCCTACTGAATGGTAACATGGGTATCCGGTGAGGACAGGTAATTCCAACCCGAAGTATAAATAAACAAAGTCCAGACTCTATTGTACCCATCTCGGTGCGCCCTAAGGCTCATTGAGTATGTTGGCGGAGGGACTATAAACCTTAGAACTACAAACACACACACCCGAGGTATAAATATTTTAACGAAGTTAGAAGTAAATAATTAACCGTAAATAATTTTGAAACAGTTTAAAGGACAGAATGAAGTCGGAGTTTAGCCGAATTGGAATTGTATCAGCCCGCCACCACAACAAGGTTATATGGCCCCAACAGAAATGAACAGGCCCGCTATCCATTTACTTCTAGATAAAACATATGCAGAATGGGCATAGAACCTTCTCATCTGCAGAGCTGATATGCAGAACTGCAGTTGTTGCAAATTCTATTGTAAACACTCCATCTTTCACTGGAGCCACGAGTATTGTCTTCTGCCACTCAAGTAGCACACAAAACAATACAGTGATGACGATTAAGAATTTTAATGAATATGGCAAAAATGACACAATGAACATGACTTCGGGGGAAATTTACCACGTTTATACATTTAACATTATCAACACATGTTTACTGACATAAAGTTGCGGTGGTCGATTGGTTAGCATCTTTGCAACTCTTTCAAAAGGTTTCGAGTTCGAATCACAATGCGGTCACATCCCGCAGTAGTTAACTCGTGCAATGTATTTTGAAACTATGCTTCCTTTCAAGTGGAGTGTAAAGCCGTCGATCCGATTACAGGGAGAGCCATACCCCGTGCACATTAAAGATATCGCTGAACTTTTGTGTTTTCACAACCGTAAACCTAAGCCTTATCTCTGTGTCGTGGTCTCATATGTCCCCAATAAAGGTTTTTAAAGTAAAGCAAAGAATAAAAAAGAAGAAAGACAGAAAGTGTAACATGAAGTGTAATGAACCCCAAGCAATAGACATTAAAATCTATTTATAGTAACACACGCTCGACTTCTGTCTGTTACAAGCAAACAAAACATTTATTGAAACCTTTGTCATATTTTGCTTTCCGAGGTCAATCGTGCCGCCGCTAGGAGTTTACCTGTATTTATGCTATTAAGGAACGACCTGTTTGTCCAACATATTGTGTAGCACAACGTGTATGGCAAGCCAATTGTCCAATAATTACCAGGTTCACGGTCGAAAAACTAGGATTAACGATCGGTAAACTAGGTTTTTCGAACGTAAAATCATGTTAACCTATACTTTCGAGCCAAAACATAGGATAACGTCCGTAAACCATAGTTCACGTTCGTAAACGTAGGTTCACGCTCATAAACCCAAGTTCACGGTCGTAAACATAGGTTCACGTTCGTAAACTATGGTTCACGCTCGTGAACCCCGGTTCACGCTCGTAAACATAGGATAACGACCGAAGTTCATAGTTCAATCGAGAAGCCTAGTTTATCGAACGTAAACCATGGTTCATGGTCGATATACTAGGATTATCAAATCAACTATGAATTTCGGGCGTGAACATGGGTTCATGACCGTGAACCTATGTTTACGGCCGTAAACCTATGTTTACGACCGTGAACCTATGTTTACGACCGTGAACCATAGTTTACGAACGGGGACCTATGTTTACGACCGTGAACCATAGTTTACGGTATGTTTACATACGTGAACTATAGTTTACGCTCATAAACTATGGTTCACGCTCGTAAATATAGGTTCACGCTCGTAAACTATGGTTCATGCTCGTAAACATAGGTCATAGTTTACGAACGTGAACTATAGTTTACGAGCGTGAACCCAGGTTTACGACCGTCAACCATAGTTTACGGACGTGAACCTAGGTTTACGACCGTGAACCATAGTTTACGAACGTGAACCTATGTTTACGACCGTGAACTTGGGTTTACGAGCGTGAACCATAGTTTACGAACGTGAACCTAGGTTTACGTTCGATAAACTAGGTTTCTCGAACAAAAATATGATTTTCGGTCGTTATCCTATGTTCACGAGCGTGAACCTATGTTCACGGTCGTAAACCCATGTTCACGGTCGTAAACCCAAGTTCACGGTCGTAAACATAGGTTCACGTTCGTAAACTATGGTTCACGCCCGTAAACATAGGTTCACGCTCGTGAATTTAGGATAACGACCGAAATTCTTAGTTCAATCGAGAAACCTAGTTTATCGAACGTAAACCTGGGTTCACGAGCGTAAATTATGGTTTACGCCCGTTATCCTATGTTTTCGCTCGAAAATATAGGTTAGTATTCGATAAACCTGGTTTTACGTTCGAAAAACCTAGTTTATCGATCGTTAATCCTAGTTTTTCGACCGTGAATGGGTTCACGTAATTATTGGACAATTGGCTTGCCGTAAACGTGGTGCATTTTAAGTCAAAAGATAAATGACGTGAGAAGTACGTCAATCAACATTTGAAGCTAGACATGTATTAAATGTTCTACCATTAACAGTTGATTTAATGGTGGACTTGCAAGATAAATAATTGCAAGAAACGCAACTCTAAGCATTGCACTTACTTATAGAGGGAAACACCCTGCGTCTAGATTGAATAAAATTATGTCTGAATGGAGACGTTACGTGATATGTTCTCAAAACAGGTGATCCAAGAGGTGTTAATGAAACTTTTGAGCCGTTATTAAAAATCCTGTTAAAATTATTGGAAGGAACATGGAATGAGGTTGCCGAATGAAGATTTAAAGGTGTAATACGTACAAATGGCTTAGATCTCAGAAATTTAGCGCTATTATGTGGAATTGTATAGATTGCGCAAAGTGTAACCGAAGAGGAATTTTTTTATTTTAAGTGTTTTCGTTAACACGGATAACCTTATCCGGTATAGCAAGAAATGCACGTCCGATGCTGCCTTGTTTCCTCTGTCGCTTTTTCAGCTGCACTGATGATATAATTCATCCCCATCACGAACAATATCAAAGGTCATACTCATTTTCTCCAGTGGCTGCTATTTTGTTGTTTGGTCTCTCACAATTCTGACCGATAAAAACATATACTGAACATGAGTGGGTACATAGTAGTGCTTCGGGCAAACATCGATACGTTTGTGTGGAATAGATGCATACTACTGTAGGTGTTGGACATATCTAGCCATACTACTGTAAGGTCTCTGTTGTTCTGAGAACCTGGATATACCGAGTTTCTAGGCAGATGTGCTGACAGCGAGGAAAACAAACATTCGTATGTAGTTCATTATAACACGAATGTCTATACACATGCCAATACATAAACAAAAGGCAAACAAGAGTGACTAGACATGTATTTAGTTACTCTATGGCAAAATAAATATATGAACGTTTTTTAACGGCTTCTCAACACAATAGGTCATTTAGAGTCGCCCCGGAGAAATGGCAATACGAATAAGAATCCAGGAAATTGAGAAGGAAATTGCTCTCTTCTTACTAACGAATATATTTTATATGGTTATTTAACCTCAGTGCTCATGGCCTCATATGCTCGGGACCGCCATGTTTTCGTCCTCATCCGAAGACGAGGCTAGATGCCCTCCCAGTGGGGTCCATGTTCCCTTGTTCCCTGAAAATATGACCCAATGTCATATTGTTCCCCAAAAATAGTTTGATTTGTTTCCCAAAAATATGCTTCCAATGTTCCCCAAAAATATTACCAATAACAGACAATGTTCCCTTGTTCCCCAAAAATAAATGGCCATGTTCGCTTGTTCTCCAAAACCCCTGGGAGACCTCACGCTAAGAGAAAGTGTCTTGCACAAGAACTCGCTCAGTGGCACCGTTGAGGTTTAAAGCCGAGCCCTCCGGTTACAAGTCGAGCTATCACTTGAACTGGGCCACCCCTGCCCCTATGGAGAAGTGAGTATAAATGGTAAACATCACTAGCGGATCCAGCGGGGGGGGGGAGGGGGGGGGGGGGCGCGCGCACCAGCAGTGGGTGCGCCCCTAAAATTTTCGGATCATACATGTATGTCCATGTTACTGTAGATAAAATATCAAACCATTTCGTTGCGCCCTCAGTATAATTTTTTTTATCGCTCGCTTCGCTCGCTCGACGCATAATGGCTAATGAGTGGTTTAATTAACACATTGTTAAATCCTTTTATTTCAAAACGGACTTTTTATTCATACATGTATGTCCATGTTACTGTAGATAAAATATCAAACAATTTCGATGCACGCCCTCAGTATAAAAAAGTGTCTCGATCGCTTCGCTCGCTCGACGCATAATGGCTAATGAGTAGTTTAATTAACACACTGTTAAATTCTTTTATTTGAAAACGGACTTTTTTACCCTATCAATGCACTACCGCAACCGTTTTATGAGGCTAGAGACGGACCCGAAAATTGACCAAAATCTTACGCCCCCCCCCCCCCCTCCCCAAGCTAAATCCTGGATCCGCCCCTGAACATATTTGAAAAAGTCCGTATCTTTACTTTACAGACTAAACATACAAGCGAAAATTATGGCACACACCCACTTAACAATGCGCATGCGCTTTTACTCTGCGCGCACAAACCCACAACATTGGCTTATTTCCCTATCGAAGGATTTCTGTGAAACCGGACTGCTGAATAAACCTAAAATAAAAAACTATTGTTGCATACAAGGGAGATATTACGATAAGGTAATATAGAACCTTAATATCTTTGATTTTATTATCCAAATATGTCGTAATGCTCTAGTTATATCTCTATTAATTGACATTGATAATTAAACTGAAATTGAAAGAAAGCGAAAGTACAAAGTATTTTTTATCGTTTTTACTAGTATTGACAGAAGTCTTTGATTATTGAGATACATAAGGCATTTTTATATATACAAGTAAAATAGATAATTCAATTAACGTAATGGTAAAGCTTTCAGTTTGATTGCTAAATTTAGTAACGCTTTGGATTTACCAGGTCTATTAATAGAAAAGCACATATCCGTCCAACCCGTCATTTTGCGGGATCCCATAAGCAATGTACGTGCTGTTGCGAATGGGTTTGGGCAGATGTTCATGATTATTTTGCTGTAACTATAACAAGGCATAATATAAATATACATCTGTAAATTGATTATCATACTCGTACATTGAATGCATTTCTATTTCATATTATGTATATATCATATTTCCAGTTTATCCCATATGCTTTATTTATATCTTGATTAGTCGCATTAATTCGACGTCTTTGGTGCTTTTTTTTATTGGGATCACTCTTCGTCCGTCGTCCGTCCGTCCGTCGTCGTTAAATTTTGCTTCAAACGACTTATCCTGAGAAACCGCTAGGCCAATTTTGACCAAACTTCACATGGATAATCCATAGATAAATGCATTTTAGATTTGTTACAATTAGGTCAGTGTGACATCCAAAATGGCCGCCATTACCATATATGGTCGAAACCTTAAAAAATCTTCCTCTCATGAACGACTGGACAGATTTCGACAGTTTTTCTTTTAAAAAATGATCGCCAACGCCTAGACTGTCAAGTTTGTTCAAATGAAGTTCCCAGGGTCAAAAATGACCTTGCCCTGGGGGTCCAAAGTTTGTATATTGAGATTTTGCATGTCTTTCATAGACTTATATGAGAAAAAACTTTAACAAATCGTCTTCTCTGAAACCACATGACACAGAGCTTTCATGTATTACATGTAGCATCAGCCTTATATGGTCCTCTACACATTTTGTACAAATGGTTCTAATTTGGCCCACAGTTTTACATAGACTTACATAGGGAAAAACATCTTCTCTGAAACTACAAGAGCCAGAGGTTTAATATTTTGCAGTTACTATAAGATTATGGTCCTTTATCAAGTTTGTTCAAATGGTGACCCTGGGGTTACGTTTGACCCCGCCCCATGGGTCAAATGTTTTACATAGACTTGTATTGGGAAACACTTAAAAAATCATCTTCTCTGAAACTGCTTGAGCCAGCTATTTAATATTTTGCATTTGCTATAAGCTTATGGTCCTCTACCAAATTTGTTCAAATGGTGACCCTGGTGTCAAATTTGGCCCCGCCCCGTGGGTCACAGGTTAAAATAGACTTATATAGGAAAAAAATTAAAAAATCTTCTCCTCTGAAACTACAAGAGTCAGAGGTTTAATATTTTGCATTTACTATAAGATTATAGTCTTTTACCTAGTTTGTTCAAATGGTGACCTTGGGGTCATATTTGGCCCCGCCCCGGGGGGTCACAGTTTTACATATACTTGTATAGGGAAAAACTTAAAAATCTTCTTCTCTGAAACTGCAAGAGCCAGAGGTTTAATATTTTGCATTTGCTATAAGCTTATGGTCCTCCATCAAGTTTGTTCAAATGGTGGGCGTCAGTTTTACATAGATTTATATAGTCAAAAAAATCTTCTTCTCTGAAACTACAGGAGCCAGAAGTTTAATATTTTGCATTTACTATGAGCTTATAGTCCTTTACCAAGTGTATTAAAATGGTGACCCTGGGATCTCATTTGGCTCTGCCCCAGTTGTCACATGTTTTACATAGACTTGTATAGGGAAAAACTTAAAAAATCTTCTTATCTGAAACCACAAGTCACACAGCTCTCATATATTACATGTAGCCATGGGGTCACATTTGGCCATGCCCTAGAGGTTACACTCTAGCACCTTCATTTTGTATTTGATCTTTACCAAACTTTGTCAGTGCTTTTATATCAATGTTGGTAAACAACAGAGGCCACATTTCTTGAACAATCTTAACCAAACTTGCACAGATTGTATATGACCATAAGATTTTCGAAGAAGTTCGATATTGGACCATTACTCAGGTGATTGATATAGGGCCATCTTGACCCTCTTGTTTTACATACGGACGTTTATAGACAGCATATATCAAAACTATACAAGCAAAGTTTTACGCAAGCGTAAAATAGCTGCCGAGAGGAAATAGCATATATCTGGGTAGGGACTGGAAACGAAGTTTAACATAATAACATATCAAGTCACGGGTGTTAAAACAATATTGAAAAAAATAATGTTGACGTAAACACGCCATGACCGTTTTTCTTCTTCTTACCAGACACATTCAGTTTACCATCAGTTGTTCCTACCAAACATTTTGAATCAAGGTGGGCGACCTCGCTTCTCTCTGTTCAAATACCTTGATTTGCCTTACATACTGATTACAATTCAACTTTGGAGCAAAACGTGCTAGAAGTACACATCAGCACAGAATTATAGGTGTTCACATGTCAGGGGTGCGTGTGCGAGCGTGTGCATTATAACAGAGATAAACGTCTTACTGCTACCTTGTGTAATTATAAGATTGCGTTATCAAAGTGAAAAACTCAAAGAAACTGTTTATTGCTACCTGACTTTTACATGTGCTATTATAAAAACCATATAGGCAGCGAATAAACCCATCGATTAGTGTATAACACGGCGGTATTTACGAGAATACCGAATTATAGTTTAGTTTAAACATATTTATTTTACATCGATTGCGAAACAAGTTATTGCAACTTAGATTAATCACTCTCGATGGCTTCCTGTGTAGAACCAGTTCTAAGCAATGTGGATTAATTATCTTGCTCAAGGATAAATAACGTGGCCGCGGCGAGGATCGAACCCACGGCCTCTCGATCTGGAGTTCGGCGCTCTACCACTGGACCACGCACTCCACATTATAAATGGGTATGATTCCATAAAAAGGTATTAGTCCATTAAAATACAGATTTCACTTATTCCATTCCAATACTTGCGTTTCATTCAGTTTCATTATGCTCCATAAAAAATTCCGGACGTGAAGATCCTGGAAATATTACACTTTAGTAGACTGCTCTACGAAAACGTCATTTGAGGCAATAAAACGGCAAGCTTTGGTCATTGAAAAATATGTGTTTATACCATTCAAGTTTTTTAGACGGGTTCCCTAGGAATTGAAGTTGTAATGCATGCTTATTGTCGGTTACATGATTCACAGTCTGTTAACCATAGACATATTCTAAAGCCATATAAGAGTCAGCTGCATCGTCTTGCCGTTCGTAGACGTGTATTTTATGCACTAATATCTTGATGTGACTACACACGTCATATGATGATATTTATTCTGATTTCTTAGGCCTATTGTACACTTTTCTGTGACAACTGACACATTTCTGATATATTTGGTCCTTGTTTGTACGCTCCGCTTTGAAGGAAATAAAGAAAATATAAAGATAATTAATTGACTTCAGAACGTGTGCGAAATAAAATAAAAATAAAACATACTTAAATAAAAGTCGTTTAGACGAAACACAGTATAGTAAGCTAGATAAGTTGATTTCATACTTGAATACTGTCCTCTATTCCACTTCATGGTCATGATGGTAGTAACTTAAACGGGCTCAGTCATATTTAAAAACATGTTATGTTGATTTATAGGCATAATTATAATTGGGTCATAATTAACGCTTTTAAACACACTCATTATCAGCTAAAACATCTAGTGTGGACCGAAGTACTGGTTAAGGCATGGGTTTAAGTCGCCAACATTGTATTAGTGATTTTAACTCTGAGCTGAAGGGCTGTTGGGTTCCCTCGTCGTCCGTTGTCCGTCCGTCGTTAAGTTTTGATTTCAAATGGGAGTATGAATCACCGTTTTAATCCAAGCTTTAAACAACTTTTTTTCTCAGAAAGTGACGATTTTGACTAAACTTCAAACGGCTAGATCAATGGCTTTCATATATGTTAAACTATGGTCAACGCAACCTTCAAGATGACCGCCGTTACCTATAATAGTTAAAAGCTTAAACGTATGCTTAACAGAATTTGCCTACACGTGATTGATAGGTAGAAGAGTATCAATCGTGTTTAAATGAAAATGGTCCCACCCTGGGAGTCCACAGCTTGTATACTTCTAGTAAATTGATTTGACAACCGCATGTACACTTGATCTCAAGTTCATTTTATTTCTTGCCCATCGTTGTTTTGATGGGATGTGTGTACGTCCATATTATTCCGTGTTGAAGTTCTCCTTCTGTTATTTCAGTGTTTCCTGAAAGAAAACAAATCAAACAAAAAGACTAAGCATTACTGCAGTTTACACCTGACCATGGACATCACCTAGCCCGAAAGCTCTGCCTTTACACCTGACCATGGACATCACCTAGCCCGAAAGCTGTGCCTTCTACCGGAGTTAGAGACGAGGAAATAGGTAACCCAATATGTATAAAGATACGCATAAGATATAGTTATATTAAAGAAGATAGCAAACTACAAACTAATATAAGAATGTAATTGGAAATATAATGTATTGGCTTACACGTGGTTATACAGCTTTATAATTTAACTCTAGTGGCCGCAACCCACGATATTGGAGTTCACAACATTTGGCTTGAATGTTTGTTTCAATAAGATATTGATTTAATAACAATTGACGCAGGCATTACAGGTCGTACAGACTTCAGGGAAATTCAGCTTGTTTATGCAATAACGTTATTAAAGGGAGGCGATCTGGGAGCATTATGAGTGTAAAGCCAAATAACGAATACAACCATCATAATGTGTTTCAGATTCATATGCAGTACGAGTATGCACAAATTATAAGACCCATTTTGCATTCGATTTTAATTGTTTAACTAGTTTGGTCTTGACTACACGACTCGGACAGTTGGTACATATATCAATAATAGTAATTCATTTGGTGCTTTAAGGGTCTTATACATTTTTGTTTTATGATAAAAGTACACGTTATTTGAATTAAATGTTGAACTGTTAGGATATTATCGCCATTTAAATTAATATGTATAATTTCACAACAAAACGCAGTTTTACAGGTCGAAGTTTTACAGGTCGAACATTTTCTATAATTTACTGGAATGTTATTATTGTAATATATGGCTTAATTTAAGACAAATGGACATTTCATATGAAACTGAAGAACACTATGAAGGATGCATACCATCTTCGGGATGGCTCAATTTTCTGTACTATTGATTTTTTTAGCTCGACTATTCGAAGAATAAGAGAGCTTATGTAATCACCCCATCAAGGCTTGCGTGTAAGCTGTGTTTACAAGTCTATGTCTCTTACATTTCTTATCCTAGCACAACCAAATTTGGCCATTGACTTCCTTTAGGGCTGCATAAGTAATTTGGTTCCTGTAACCCCTGGGCTCCCATGGAACCCAAATTCTGATAGCCCTTAAAATATGTCTATTTCACATCAAATTTTGCGTGTAAGCTGGATTTACAGGTCTATATCTCCTACATATCTTGTCCTAGCTCAACTAAATTTGGGAATTGGTTTCCTTATAGTATGTTGTAAAGGGTTGAGCAAATAATTTTGTCTTCTGCAAATTCTGGGCTCCCATGCAACCCAAATTGTGATGGCCCATAAAATGTGCAATAAAGGCAGATCAAGGTTTGCGTGTAAGCTGTTGTATATATCTATAATTTTGGTTGGGATTTTTGATAGCATTATGCATCTTATTCATACTTCACCCATATTGGGGCATGGGCTCCCTCCTCCCCGCCACCCTTCCCCCACCCCCACCCCCACGGGGTGCATACTTCTGTGTTGTTTTGGTCAATTCTTTTACATATAGCTATGTTGCCCCCGCTTTCTCACTCCCCCAGCCTTTCCCATCCCCTCGCCTACCACCCCACCCCACACTCGAAACGCATATATTTTTCTTCTTTTCTTTTTTTTTTTACATATTTCTGCGTTGTTTTGGTCAATTCCTATTCTTACTCATATAGCTAACTTTCCCCTAGGTGCGGGGGAGGTGTGGGGTTGGGGTGGGGGCAATATTTCTGTGTTATTTTCGGTCAATTCTTTTACATATAGCTAAGTAGGCCCCCCGCCTTCACCCCCCCCCCCCCCCCCCCCCCCCCACACCCCCCCCCCCCACCCCCACCCCCACCGAAACACATATTATTATTTCTTTTTTACATATTACTCTGTTAGTTTTGGTCAATTCTAACTCATATAGCTATGTTTCCCCCGCTCCCAACCCCACCTCCCGCCCCTCTCGAAACTCATTTTTTATTTTTATATATTTCTGTGTTGTTTTGGTCTATTCTTACACATATAGCTATGTTGCCCGCTCCCCCGCCTCCCCCACCCCACTCGAAACTCAATACGTTTTTTTTTTACATATTTCTGTGTTGTTTTGGTCCATTCTTACACATAGCTTTTAAATATGTCTGTGTTGTTTTATTTTATCAAATCTACACCTATATATTTGATGCGCCACCGCCCTGTCCCCCATTTGTTTATGGGTTCCCCTCACATGGAGAACAGGGGGTGGGAATTGTTTTCATTTTATCTTCCATTATTTGGATATTACAATTTTAATTTGAATGCAATCATTTACATATAAAACAATTTAGATTAAATCAGATGAAATATCAATAAAAAAAACTGAAATGAGGCCACAATAAAAATTGCCAGATATCCCCTCCCTCCCCGAGTTGCCTTTCGACCGCAAATTTCTTTAAAATGACAGCAATTTTGGATTAAAACAGATAATAATAATAATATTTCACAACTGCCCCAAATTTTACTATAATTTGTACGAGATTCTAACAATAATTTTATATCGGCCCAAGTTTCTATACCAGCCCCGCACACCCCACAACGTCACCCCCGCATTGTTTTAGCCTTGTTTTCTGATGGTATATATATATAATTTATTATTCGCTGAAAAAGCGAATAGTTGAGCTCCGACAGCTCTTGTTAAATATTGAGTTCTGTTCTACCCGGGGCTAGAGGGCGTGAAAGGTAGCAAGCACTTTTCACTATCGTTCAAAAACAGTCTCAGTCAAACCGAGACTGCAATATTTTTTTAAATTTATCAAGTTCCACGATTTCCAAATTTCTCTTTTCATACTTTTTATTTATTTGTAATTGGATTCAACCAATCACTCTTCTAGGTCGCCTCCAGTGTCTTTAATAGTTATACGGTCTTGAGTGCTTTAACAATGAGAAAAACTCATGATTACGAGTTTAATAATGGTATCTCACATTTTCCCAATTGTGTGATCGTAGAGATCATGGATTGGATGAGTTCGAAAATGAGAATAACCAACCCAAACTAATGGTGTTGCATTTTTAGCTCGACTGATCAGAGATCAGCAGAGCTTATGCCGTGGTGCGGCGTCCGTCTGTCTGTCCGTAAACTTTTTTTTGTAGCGACTACTCCTCTGAAACTACTGAATGCATTTTCATGAAACTTTACAGAAATGTTGCCCATGAAGTCTAGTTGATCCTAGCAAAAATTCATGTTGATGTGAAATCCAAGATGGCTGCCAAATCTAAAAATAGGTTTTTAAAAAACAAGTTTGTAGCGACTACTTCTTGAAAAATCTAAGTGATATTAATATGGGACGTTTTCTAAATTGATCAGCATGACATGATGTTGGTCTTTGTCGAAAATCGTTTTGATTCAACGTTAAACATGGCTGCCAGCGGCCATCTTTGTTTACATAGAGTTATATAATGAAAACTTGTAGCGACTACTCCTCTGAAACTACTTGACGGATTTTCATGAAACTTCACAGGAGTGTTGCTTTTGATGTGTTTTTGATCCTAGCAAAATGTCAGGTCGGCCGGAAATTCAAGATGGCCGCCCTGGCTAAAAATAAATTTTAAAAATACAAGTTTGTAGCGACTACTTCTTGAAAACTAAGTGATATTGATCTGGGACTTTTTCTTAAATGATCAGCATGACATGATGTTGGTCCTTGTCAAAAATCGTTTTGATTTGACGTTAAACATGGCTGCCAGCGGCCATCTTTGTTTACATAGAGTTATATAGTAAAAACTTGTAGCGACTACTCCTCTGAAACTACTTGCAGATTGTTATGAAACTTCACAGGAATGTTGCTCTTAATGTCTAATTGATCCTAGCAAAATTTCAGATCGGCCAGAAATTCAAAATGGCCACCACAGCTAAAAATAGATTTTTAAAAAATAAGTTTGTAGCGACTACTTCATGAAAACTATAAGTGATATTGATATGGGACTTTTTCTAAAATGATCAACATGACATGATGGTTATCCGAGTCGAACATTATTTTGATTCGACG
Source organism: Cyrtodaria siliqua (assembly GCA_037043455.1). NCBI lineage: Eukaryota > Metazoa > Mollusca > Bivalvia > Adapedonta > Hiatellidae > Cyrtodaria > Cyrtodaria siliqua. The sequence goes on along the minus strand of JAWPHD010006195.1, from coordinate 83,268 downwards.
GTAAACATGGCTGCCAGTGGCCATCTTTGTTTACATAGAGTTATATAATGAAAACTTGGAGCGATTACTCCTCTGAAACTACTTGACGGATTTTCATGAAACTTCACACGAATGTTGCTCTTGATGTCTTATTGATCCTAGCAAAATTTCAGGTCAGCCGGAAATTCAAGATGGCCGCCATGGCTAAAAATAGATTTTCAAAATACAAGTTTGTAGAGACTACTTCTTGAAAACTTTAAGTGATATTGATATGGGACTTTTTCTAAAATGATCAACATGACATGATGGTTATCCGAGTCGAACATTATTTTGATTCGATGTTAAACATGGCTGCAGCGGCCATCTTTGTTTACATAGAGTTATATAATGAAAACTTGTAGCGACTACTCCTCTGAAACTACTTGACGGATTTTCATGAAACTTAACAGGAATGTGCTCTTGGTGTCTAATTGATCCTAGCAAAATTTCAGGTCGGCCGGAAATTCAAGATGGCCACCACGGCTAAAAAAGTCTGTAGCGACTACTTCCTGAAATCAAAATCAATCAGTAGAGCTTCAAGGTCATTGACCTCTTGTTATGTTTTGTGGCATGGGCGGCATAGCATGAGATGACCCCGAAGCGTTAAATCCAGGCGCACATTTGTGAAAAATGACATGTAGGCGTAAATATTGATGGATTTTGAAGGGAAAAAAATTTCAATGATTATTTACATGTTAATGTAACAGTGAGAGTAAATCGTCATCATACCATCTTGAGATTATTGTTGTCACTAAGAGTTTAATATTTTGATGTAAGATATAAGACTTGTTTATCTAAATTTTATGAGATAAAGTACTTACATTTTACTATTCGAGTGATACAATTGGTATCATCAGCCCAAACTTACTAATATTATGTCTCAAACATTATTTTAGAAGTCAAGCTCTGCATACACGAAGAAAGGAGAATATAGACTATTACTCGAAACTTATAGGACCACCATGGACGTGACATAACGATTTGGGGGATCCACTGTTCTTTAATAAAGGTTAGTGTAATTATTGGTAAGGCCATTATCTTGCCGTGTGCTAACATGTTTTGTTTCTTAATAAAGGTGGCGAGTGTATTTGTAAAGATTAAAACCAGAGTTGATTTATTCTCATTTCATGAAATCCACACACCCAATCGACTAAAACTAAAACAAATCATTATAAAACATAACATATCCCCCTTAATAGAAATACAAATAACGTTCTCTTCAAAATTTGAAAATTATTCGCAGAGAGCTTATATTGTAACTTAGTAAATATATATTATTAAACCACTAATGTGCAGACTGAGTAAACTATAACTCTAGAATGATTGTGTCATACAGATAAAAACCGGACAATGGTGACTGCTTTAAGTGATTTTCGGTCACTTAAGTCAGAGAAGAAGAGAGAAGCACCTCTGTCCAATTGAGTCGAAATGGTGCTAGAAGATCAACTAGCCAACCCTTTGTACCAAAACTGGATCAGATCGGGACTGGCACTCAAATACTTAAAAGAGGGATTACAGAATGTCGTTGACGACAAAGTCAAGAGTTTGAAAACATCTTTCCTTACTGATATTGGTAATACACTTGGCTTGCCGACAGTACTCTGCGGCCATTGTACGACAGAGAATGTATTGCCTTGTCCAACAAGTGGTATCTGCTCCAAAAGGGGGAGACACTGTACTTATCATGATAAGCGTGATCCTACCAAAACACCCAGCGCATGTCCCAAAGGAATTTGCAATAGCATATATCACAAGATCATCACGCAGCATCGTTATGGATCGCCATGTTGGAAGAATACCGATGCTTCAAAATGGTGTACTGACCATTGGGAGATCGCCAAATGTTTTATTCCGGAGGTAGGCTATAAGGACAAAGTCGCCGCTTCGGACACGGATTGCTCTGGCATTCTCAATGTGGCCATAAATGGGTTATTTATGCAGAATGTCTTTGATACACCAATAAATCCGCCAGCTGATATCATAAGCAAGGTAAGTTGTCTTCAAAACTAGTATGAACTATAAAAATCATAGTAAAATAATATAAGAATCATAGTTAAAGATAGATTAAGGAGCCGTCAAAAGAGCAGGTCATGCAAAAGAACGCTAATTTTAAAGAAAAAATAATTCCTATCATCAATGTGAAAAGGCATTTAGCATTCTATGACATGAAAATGTGTTATATACGATTAGGAATCAATTCTCCATTGTTGAAGATTGTAATTGTTCACATGCAAACACTTTGTTTACAGAACCGTCAAGCGCGAAATTTAGAAGTTACAGATGCCCAGCTGGGAGACTATATTGGCGGCATGGTTTCTCTCCTCAGATTGTTGAATCACCCGGATGCAGTTAATGCAAGGACAAGACTTATCCAGGTAGATGTGCTGATAACATATGTGTTAACTTAGTTATATATAACGTTATTTAAGCTGTACGCCTATCAAATAATGAATTGTACAATAAAACATATATTCTTGAATTTGTTTGATTTAAGAAAGCATTAGCTATAAGACAACCACTTAAAATCTTTGTAATTCTAATAGAAGAGGTTTTATTGAACGAGTTTTAAAGCCTTAAATCCACTTACACCGGTGCTAGGGATATTTGATATCGTAGCATTATTAATTATATAATACTGATACATATGTTTTCGGAACATATATCATGTATACAACTAGACGGACTTAATAGAACGGTCATGTCTTCATTAATTTCTAATAAAACTATGCTATGTTTATTTACATATATTACAATGTTTGAACCCATATAGATTCGTTCTCCTCATTTTTGTCTAGAAAACATCTGTGTTTTCTTTAGAATAATGTTTTCTAAAACGTAATATAGTCAATAGACTTATTACTGGTCTTCTGGGATCATCATGTCCAATATTTGTAGCTTTAAAGAAGAATACCGCTTAATCTGGTGCTAGAGGGCGTGAGAGGTGTTGTACCTTATATTACCTCTCATGAACTATCAGACTCGATAAAACCGAGTGTGCTACTTTTCTCTCTTGTTTGTGTTTGTTACTTCCATGGGATCCCCTTTTCAGTATGTATTAGTCTCTATATATTCAGAACAAACCAACCATCTATTCCTTGCAACATACTGTGTGAAATAAGCACACCTCCTGTAATGATTCTTAGTCTCAAAATGTCGTCTAAAGGCTGCGTAATTTTAACTGCCCAATACTGTTTTGTAGCTGAAAAGTAATACTCTAAACATAACAACGAAAGATGAGTACGAAATTCGCCGAGAAGCATTGAATGCTGTGATCGAAAAGAAGCAAGAAGCGCTGCAAATAATAGATACAAGACTTTCGGAAAGCATGGATACAATAAGCCGAAAAGAAGTTGATGTCACACATTTCATAGATGAGAAAAAGACTGAAGCCAGAGATGCCTTAGTGAAACTCTGCGATGAACAGAACCAACAGTTACAAAATTTCCGAGATACATTTGCTACTGACATAAACAAGGGTATAGCAGACTCAGAAAAACGGATGAAAGATGTTCTACAGAACATACTAGATAAAAGGCTCGACGAGTTTTGTCAAGAAAAATTAAACGCTTTACAGGAACAGTTCCTAGAAATGCGACAGGTTAGTTGGTAAATGTATCTTTTTTCCATAAGTAAGTTTGATCTTCTGTTGCAAAAATAAATTGATTATGAGGTGCCATGTAAGTAAACCTTATTTTTGTTTTATAAATAAATCGAGAGTAATCGTAAATCAACCTTAAGTATGGCGTATGTATATGTATGCATGCATGGACGTTTTTAACGCTCGTTCAGTCGCAACTGTGTCTGCTTATAGCAGGGAGCTCAATGCTCAACTGTACAGTGTTGCCACACTCAGACACTGGAATATCACGTCGTAGACGCATGACAGGATACCCCACCGAGTCGCACATCATACTGAACCGGATTAACCAGTCCTAGAACTACACTTATATACTGAGCGTCAAGCAAGAAGCTAGTATTTTTATGACGGTACTGGTATATCCTTGCTTGCCGTTCAGTATAATTATAAGTGTACTGCTAGGACTGGTCAATAAGCCGGGTTTCAGTATTATATGTGACTGTGTGGTTTCAGTATTACATGTGACTGGGTGGTTTCAGTATTATATTGTTCAGTATTATATGTAACTGGGTGGTTTCAGTATTATATGTGACTGGTTGGTTTCAGTATTATATGCTACTGGGTGGTTTCAGTATTATATGTGACTGGGTGGTTTCACTATTATATGTGACTGGGCGATTTCAGTTCTATATGTGACTGGTTAGTTTCAGTATTATGTGACTGGGTGGTTTCAGTATTATATGTTACTGGGTGGTTTCGTATTATATGTGACTGGGTGGTTTCAGTTCTATATGTGACTAGGTGTGGTTCGGTGTGACACGGCCGGAGATCGAAATCCCACATACGAGACAGACTCCCTTACCACTAAGCCTCCGTCACGGTATTTATGTATGAAGACCAGCAATTTTCTTTAATTGTATATATTTATTTCTGGTTTACTTTATTACCCGTTTGCTAATTTCCGTAATTCAGTTTTGTTTATCAATCAGTTTAAAATGTATGATCATTTGACCGCCCAAACAAATGTTTATTTTACAAAAAAGGACGTGCTAGCCATAGAGTCTCTAGTCGATAAAGTGTGATACCAAAGCAATAGTTAACACCAACATATGCGCATTTTATTTGTTTTCAAAGGAATGGCAAGCTGAAGTTACACGCTTACGGTCCGAGATGCAAACTCTAAATGATAAACATGCTGATAGAGTGGAACAGCTCCAGTGTTATCTGCAAAGAAAAGACAGTAAGTTCTATACATCTTGTTGTAGGTAAATATAAGAAAACAGTGATATAACGTATCACAAGCCGATCAGAACAGTTACATAAGAAAACAGTAAGGGGAATGAATATCATAAAAATAAACCAACAGTGGGTAGATGTTAGAATTTATTTTTTGTAATTGTCAACAATCAAAGCACATTTATCATGAAAAAATTGAGCACTAGATAAACTAGTCATCATGAGACAAAATAGACATGTTTTTAATTTTGGCATGTTATAATATGAATAAGATATACATCTGAAATAGTATGTGTAATGGATCACTAACTAGAATGTTGTTTCATGATTAGAATGAAATGAATTGGGAAAAGATTGGGAAAAGATCATGGTTAGAATATGAAAAATTGGTAAATTATCATAGTTGTAAACAAAAAAAATACAACTTAATGATAATATAATAACAATTGGAGCGTCTGTGAAGGTAATCTCAGTTTTTAGCAATGTAAATTTACATTAGAAGAAAGGGTTTAATGTATGATGTTTTTTTATTATTGAAATCTGATTAGTAGTTCATGAGAATAATCAGCAGTGGAACAGACCTATTCAAACTCTTTAGAAGATGCTTCAGTTACAGTTTCATCAATTCTGTTTAATGATTGAAGCGGTGTTGCTTATTTTAAAATCAGACAGCACCAAAAGGAGATACATATATATCAAGTATACATACAAACAAGACAATCCTGCTTTATGCACAAATCCCAAATGGCAAGCCATTATTTTTAAAAGGAAACTATTTATATTTAGTTCATAGCTCTTCTAGTCAAATGCGATGGCGCATTTATCTATTGTCCGGGTGCCGTCCGCATGTCCCTAAACTTTCTTCAAATTACAAGATGTCCGCCGCAATTAAACAGATTAAATTAAGAGTGTTATCTCTTTTTATTAAAACATGAAGTCATACCGTTACTAAAGTGATCGTCAAGACATGTAGAAGTTCCTAAATGAAATCAATTTTGATCAAAGACGTTTTTGATGACCAGCAGCAAGAATCATTGTTACTTATGTAGGAACAACTTGATATTTCTAATTCAAAACATTGACCTGATTTTCATGAAATTAGTAGTATATTTTTTTGTATATCTAAACCGAAATATACGGCTTGCGCAAAGTCAACACGTATAAAAATAGAATCAAAATAGGAATATTTGCTGTTATAACGTCTTTTCTAGAATTGAAAGTGGCATGTATCAAAGTCATTGCCATGAAATGTAGTTGATCCAAAATAGAATTTAGTTTAATCAGACTGCAAAGATATCCAAAATGGCTAATCAGACACTTAATAACTTAATATAATAGTTTGTTATCCCAACCGCCAGCTTTGATCAGATCTCCTGGATGGCTGCAGGTGACCACCAGCTTTGATCAGATCTTATAGATGGTTGTAGGCGACCGTCAGCTTTGATCAGATGTTTTAGATGGCTGTAGGCGACCGCCATCTTTGATCAGGTATTTTAGGTTGCTGTTGACGACCGCCCGCTTTGATCAGATATTTTAGATGGTTGTAAGCGACCACCGCCTTTGATCAGATCTACTAGATGACTGCAGGTGACCGCCAGCTTTGATAAGATCTCATAAATGGCTATAGGCGACCAACGTTTCGATCAAATCTCATAGATAGCTGCAGGCGACCACCATCTTCGATCAGATCTCTTAGATGGCAACAGGCGACCAACAGTTTTGATTAGATCTCCTAGATGGCTGCAGGCGACCACCAGCTTTGATCAGATCTCCTAGACGGCTGTAGGCGACCACCAGCTTTGATTATATATCCTAGATGGCTGCAGGCGACCACCAGCTTTGATCAGATCTCCTAGACGGCTGCAGGCGACCACCCGGTTTGATCATATCTCCGAATATCTGCAAACGACCGCCAGCTTTGATCAGATCTCCTAGATGGCTGCAGGCGACCGCCAGCTTTAATCAGATCTCCTAGACGGCTGTAGGCGACCACCGCCTTTGATAAGAACTCCTTTATGGCTGCAGGTGACCACCAGCTTTGATTAGATCTTTTAGATGGCTGTAGGCGACCACCAGCTTTGATCAGATCTTTTAGATGGCTGTAGGCGACCACCGGCTTTAATCAGATCTCCTAGATGGCTACAGGCGACCACCAGCTTTCATCAGATCATTTAGATGGCTGTAGCGACCACCAGCTTTAATCAGATCTCCTAGATGGCTACAGGCGACCACCAGCTTTGATCAGATCTTTTAGATGGCTGTAGGCGACCACCAGCTTCGACCAGATCTTTTAGATGGCTGTAGGCGACCGCCGCCTTTGATCAGATCTCCTTGATGGTTGCAGGCAATCAACAGTTTTGATCAGATATCATAGATGGCTGCAGGCGATCACCGCCTTTGATCAGACATTCTAAATGGCTGCAGGCGACCAACAACTTTGATCCGATCTCAAGTATTGCTGCAGGTGACCACCGCCTTTGATCAGATTTCCTAGATGGCTGCATGCGACCACCAACTTTGAACATATTTCCTAGATTGCTACAGGCGTCCATCAGCTTTGATCAAATATCATCCGCCAGCTTTGATCAGATCTCCTAGATGGCTGCAGGTGGCCAACAGCTTTGATACGATCTCCTAGATGGCTGTAGGCGACCGCAAGCTTTGATCAGATCTTCTAGATTGCTGCAAGCGACCGCCAGCTGTGATCAGATCTCCTAGATGACTGCAGATGACCGCCAGATTTGATAAAATCTCCTAGATAGCTGCAGGCGACCGCCACCCAGCTTTGATCAGATCTCATAAATGGCTGCAGGCGACTGCCAGTTTTGATCAGATCTCCTAGATTGCTGCAGGCGACCGTCAGTTTGATCAGATCTCCTAGATGGCTGTAGGCGACCGTAAGCTTTGATCAAATCTCCTTATATACTGCACGCGACCGCCAGCTTTGATCAAATATCCTAGATGGCTGCAGGCGACCGCCAGCTTTGATCAGATGTCCGAGATGACTGCAGGAGAACACCAGCTTTGATCAGATCTCCTAGATGGCTGCATGCGACCAATATCTTTGATCAGATCTCATAGATGGCTGCAGGGGACCAATAGTTTTGATCAGATCTCCTAGATGGCCGCAGGCGACCGCCAGCTTTGATCAAATCTCCTAGACGGTTTCAGGCGACCGCCAGCTTTGATCAAATCTCCTAGATGGGTGCAGGCGACAGCCAGTTTTAATGACGGCAGGCGACCACCAGCTTTGATCAGATCTCCTAGATGGCTGCATGCGACCAATAGCTTTGATCATATATCATAGATGGCTGCAGGCAACCAATAGCTTTTATCAGATCTCCTAGATGGATGCAGGCGACCTCCAGCTTTGATCAGATCTCCTAGATGGCTGCAGGCGACCGCCAGATTTGATCAGATCTCCTAGATGGCTGCAGGCGACCGCCAGCTTTGATCAGATCTCCTAGATAGCTGCAGGCGACCAACAGCTTTGATTAGATCCTAGAAGGCTGCAGGCGACCGCTAGCTTTAATCAAATCTTCTAGACAGCTGCAGGCGACCACCAGCTTTGATCAGATCCCCTAGATGGCTGCAGGCGACCACCAACTTTGATCACGTATTGGAAACCCATATTAAATTGTCTTAAGCTACTGATTTAATGAAACTGCAGAAATTCTTTTGCATTATCCCACCTCAATAATTACCCACCTTTAGTATTACTTTTTTGTGTTATATACGGATGATATCATAGATAGCCCTGACCTAATTTTTAGAGTCATTGGCATCATTAGGTTTCTAATAATGTAGGTCAGTTTCTCACAAAGTAAATTATTTATGCTTGGACACTCCACAGAAGACTGGCACTCGTTTACATCTTGTTCAGATAAAAGAAAACCCTCCGTGAATGGATTACAGTTGTCTCGTAGAATGGAAATACAAGTACTAGTACCTTTAAAGTCTGGTGTATGCATAGTATTCCATTTTCATGTAAAAAGGGTAGAGAAAATATAGACATAAATTTGTACTGGTCCTGTCATTTTCTATTTTGTGTTTTCATCATAAACATAACCTTTGTAATGTACCCATACATACGGGGTTTTTTGTTTAAGAAAAAAAGGGAGCCAGCATATTTGAATTGAAATCAAGAGATGGGTTAAAGGTGCAACGTGTGGGAGAACTGAGTATTTTTAAAATTAAGTGAAGTATCAACAAAAGACGTCATACAATATTATTTTCATGCATATTTAATTAATGTCAATGTCAATGTCATTGTCAATGTATAATTTCAACACATCTTGCGCTTCTGAAAAATGGTCCTATAGAAATCAACGCAATGGCACCGTAGGTCCGCACTGCACCACTCACATTTAAGAGCAAATAAAATATAAAATGAAAAAGACGATACACAACACAACGAGTGGTGGAGACCGGCTTACCGACCTTTCCGTGGTTATACACCTTTCCAGTTTAGTATCCTGGATTTTGCAAGAAAATTAAAATATATGAGACTAATCTCTGCGAATGTTATATATATAAACTAGAAATGAGTCCATGGGACACGGATGCCCCCACTGAAAACATTCAGTGTAAAACCTGAAATTCGACGAAAAAGGTGCCATAATCGATTTTGACGCCGAAACGATATGCACATCTTGCAGGGGCGTTCCTGGGGTTAATTTAGGTATGCGCACCATCGAGTTTTGGATTCACAAATGTGCCTAACCCCCACTATACCTTTAGTTTTTATTGCATTTTTCGCATTTTTGGCCTTTTTTAATATTTTGCTTCTTTAATAGCCTGTACGCATGTGCGTACGTGCGTATGCCCAGGTACGCCCCTGTCTTGATATCATTGGTAAGCATCCTGTAAAGTTTCGAAGCAAGCGGCTGAAAAGTGTGGGACGAGATAGACACACAAGATATTTTCACGTAAAATTTGACGAAAAGGGGGCCATAACTCCGGTAATACTGGGTTGATGTTGACGCCGAAACGACATGTGCATCTTGACATCATAAATAAGCATCCTGTAAAGTTTCGAAGCAATGGGTTGAAAAGTGTGGGAGGAGATAGATACACAAGACATTTTCACGTAAAACTTGACGAAAAAGGGGCCATAACTCTGGTAATACTGGGTCGAAAGACGGATGGGCGAGAGTTGATGCACCACCACATACATATACAGAGATAACCACTCGAGTTCAATTATTCATAAAGTGCCCCACTGACACATTCTTATAAATGTATAAGCATTATGCGATGTTTATATGCACTCTCGTATCGTCTGAGTTACTCGTGACATTTTCATTACGGAAGTTCTATTCCGGGTGTGCTCTCCTGCATTGCAAAACTCATGGAAATTAAATACTAACACTTTTCAAAATCAAATGGTGAATCCTCATTTGAGCTAGGTTTCCACCGCGCCTCGTGAAATTCTTTTGCTGTGAATCCCAAAGCACGTTATCAACACTATTGTAAATTGCATGAAGTTTTACAAATTAGAGAATAAATTATCGAAATCTCTTAAATGTTATGATATGCAATTGTTTTGAGAATGTATAATCAGTCTTAGTTTTAACAATCAATGGGAAACATGGACTACAACGTTTATCATAGAAATGGATAAGGTGACGTTGACACAAATACGTAGAATAGAATAAGAATAAAATAGACTTGACTATTTTCCAAATATGGGCCACAAAGATGGCATTTAATAATCACAGTAAAATGAACAACATAATGAAACATAACAAAAGTTTAATTCTGATTAGCATAATAACAGTATATGTTACGTCACTGATTAATTTACGGCTTCTTTTTACCTTACGTCGTTTACGCATGCATCTGTAAGCGATGATTATTTAGTATTTAAATAGATGTAGAAAACAACTGATAAAGTTCCAAAATATCCGGCTAAGAGGAACTAATTCCTTAGGGAATTATCACTTTTCCATTCCTCAGAAATCTCGATAAATCCTTACAAACAATATAAAATATGTTTTTTATCTTCAGAACTTCAAGGAAGTATATGCAAAATGTACGCTAGACACCTATCAACCGTTCCTGTTTCACCACTTTTGAGCGAGGTAATTGCTGATGTAAATACAGTTTACGGAGAACTTGTTATGCGAGATGACCTAATTAATGACAAAGATAAACGAGACATGGCAAAATCAGCACAGACATCGGAAACGCAGGTTAAATCGTATAATGACATTTTCAATAAACATGATAAAGACGGTACTAGTATACCTTGTACAAGAATCTTTGTACTGGGAGTTGCAGGAATGGGGAAAACAACTTGGAGTCTGAAACTTGTGAACACGTGGTTAAGTAGTCAGGATAAAATGAACAAAGGTTTAGATTTAGACGACGAGGATGAGAAGTTTATAACTAAATATGAATTTGTGTTTTTCATATCACTGCGCCATGCGAAGAATGAACGGAACATATCAGACATGATAAGAAAACAATTATTTATAGATAATTCGGAGTTAATGGACATCACACATGAGGTACTGGGACACGATTCCGATAAATGTTTAATTATTCTTGACGGTTTGGATGAATGGTCGAGTCAGGACCATGAAACATCCATTGATGAAACCGGACTTCCTGGTCAAAATGAACGATGCAAATACACAATAGTGACCACAACAAGACCGTGGAAGCTAGAATCAATAAGTCTAAAGGAACGGGAAATCGATAGAGCTGTAGAAATCAAGGGTCTTGCCAGGGACAGTATTACTAAGCTAGCTACTAACATTGTACAAAGCCTTAACCAAAAGACTGGGGAAAATAAAAGTAGTAAAGAGTGTTTAGACAATTTAAAAACGTCGAACAAAATTATGAACGTACCATTACTTCTTACATCACTAGTATGTCTGTGGTATGAAAACGATAGCATAGACAGATCATTGGTAAATGTTTACAGTGGTTTAGTCGAGATTCTTATAAAATATGCCGAGGGGAATACACGTAAGATTAATAAGAAGCACAAGCTTGTAAACAAGCTGTCAGACATCCCTAGGTTGAATGACATTAAAAAGAAATGGTCTCTAGATATGCGTACTCTTCCAGACTGTCTCTCGAGTCGTCGGTTGTGTAAGACGTATGGACCATTGTTATTGGCACTTGGTAAATTGGCATTCAATGCGCACTTCTCGGATAACAAGGAATCGTGTCTCGTCTTTACCGAGGAATCAATAGAAGAGTTTCTAAACGAAGAAGAACTGGAAATAGCGCTAAAAACAGGCATCTTATCTCAGTCAAAACTCATTGGCAATATACTTTCTAGAAAATTCAGCATATCATTTTTGCATAAAACAATGCAAGAATTCTTCGCAGCAGTGTATATGGTTTCTGGAGACGATACGAATAAAACAAAACATCTAGGTATTTATACAGCTTATTGTAAAACCATTGAAAATGTGTTTGAAATGGAACATTTAGTGTTATTTGTGTGTGGACTGTGTCCATCCATGGCGAGTGCTATATCGGAACATATATCAACTCTTCCTGATGACATTAAACAGACACTATTTGGCAGAGAGCTTTACAAGAGTCAGTTGTTGCCATCACTTACTCCGACGGGCGTGTACGTTAGTATGTCCAGAAGGTTACACGAATACCTCCTGAACTGTGACGAACAAAAATGTTTGGTGTCCAATTCGGAAAGTCATATTTACATTAAACACCATGTGTTGATCTTTGGCAACAATTCCATTTATTCTCAGTGTGCTGAAGAAAACAGTAAAACAATGACATATTTGCAAAAGCATGGAAAGCATATGCGATTTTCACTGGTAAGTTGTGATACTGAACCGACCGAGAACGACGTGGAAACGCTATGTAAATGTTTGAAAGAAGTGCACACCTTAAATGAGTTGACTATTGCAATAGAATCAAATCAGCCAGATCATTGTTTTAGTATAAGTACCTTCAGGACATTCCAATGTGCACTGCAAAGTATACAACATATAACTTGCTTGCACTTACAAGAAATACGAGTTAAGGATACAGACATGTCCTCTAGGCTTTTGTTGGATATGTCGAAACCAACAACATTAAAAAGTCTAAAATACAAAGATTCCAACATACCGGCGCGTGTATCAGCTTCTCACATAGAAGATATAGTAATGGAAAATGTATCTGTAAGTGTTCTCCAGGAAATGCTTCACACAGTGAAACATTCACCGAGCCTTAAATCAATGAAAATAAGTACATGCAAATCAAAAGAATATCAAGACTTGAACATTGATTTGAGACACGCTAAAAGCCTACAATGTATAGACATACGCGAACTAAATGTTTCGTCGCTGTGCATAAATACAACATGCATACAAGAAGTGAAACTGGTAGCACTAAGAAATAAATTACCAGATTTCTTTACGTCCCTCAGACACTGCAGACGATTGACAACGCTGCATTGTGAGTCGTTATGCTGTGAAGGGAACTTAGATTTATCCGAGAACCTTGAACTAAAATGTCTTTGGCTTGATGATGTTAGTGTAAACAACATAACATTGCCTAAAAACTGTATTCGTGAATTAAAACTGCATGTTTTTGTAGGTGTTTCAATGATACACAACATGCAGCACCAGTCACAGTTGGAGAAACTGGAAATAAGTATTAGTGAGGAGAATTTAGACCTGTCCGATTGTACCAAATTGAAAACCTTTAATCTCATTTATGTTGGTATCACTGACACACCACCACGCGTAACATTACCATCATTAGGATGCCTAAGGGAAGTGGAACTTACCATTAGTATGTGGATCACAAACGACAGTAATATTGGTGATCTGTTGAGTGATCTCCAGTATCAGGATCAGTTAGAGAATCTCACTATAATTAACACTTATTTTATAATGTCTGAGGGAAGCAGACAACGGATGATAAGATCATTGAGCAAGCTGGAGGGAAGCATACAACGGATGATAAGATCATTGAGCAAGCTGGGAATGTTAAAAGTGTTGAGGTTGAAGGGTGTTAATTTTGCCAACCAATGTCTAGTACTTTCGGGAAGTATGCGACAGTTGGAGAGGGTGGAGCTTGATGACTGTACACTGACCCCGGTTAATTGGATAACATTTGTACAGAGTCTCAAAGAACTGAAACAGCGACTTAGAGTGAAAATTACTTGTTTTGACAAGTTAGACGCTGAAACTCTAAACTTCATAAGGAACTATTCGCATGTTAGCTTAAAATGGTGCGATAGTATGTCATTTCAACACATTGAATTTGATACATGTTAAGTTCTGTCAAAAAAAACACACGAGGAGATGGAATATGGCACCTGTAGTTTGACACTGACAATATGGCACTTGTAGTTTGATCATAATGTAATAATGATAACACACTACCTGTAGTTTAATACTGACGACACGCCATAAGTTGGTACTAATAATACTAACAACACGACACCTTTTGAGTAATACTGACAACACAGCTATCTAATTTGATACGTACACATGGCAACTGTAGTGTGATACTGACAACATGGCACCTATAGTAAGATACTGAAAACACGGTAACTGTTGTTAGATACTGACAACGCGACATCTGTAGTTTGATACTGACAACACGGCAACTGTAGTTTGATACTGACAACACGGCATCTATAGTTTGATACTGACAACACGGCAACTGTAGTTTGATACTGACTTCACGCTACCTTTAGTTTGATAATGACAACACGGCAACTGTTGTTTGATACGGACAACACGGCACCCGTAAGTTGATCGTGATCACACGACACCTGCAGTTTGATACTGACAGCACATTGCCTGTAGTTTGATACTGACAACACGTCACCTGTAGTTTGATACTGACAACACGGCACGTTTAATTTGAAACTGACAACATGGTAACTGTATTTTGATACTGACAACATGGCTCCTGTAGTTTAATACTACTGACGGCACGGAGCCTGTGATTTCATGCTGACAACACATGTAGTTTGATACGGACAATGCGGCAACTGTAGTTTGATTCTGACTATTTGGCACATGTAGTTTGATACTGACAGTACGGCGTCTGTAGTTTGCAACTGACAACATGGCAACTGTAGTTTGATACTGATAACAAGACATCTGTAGATTGACACTGATAACACGACACCACCTGTAGTTTGATACTGACAACACGGCTACTGCAGTTTTTATTCTGACAACATGGCGTATGTAGTTTGATACTGAAAACACGACATCGGTAGTTTGATATTTTCAACACGCCACCTGTAATTCGATAACAACACGATACCTGTAACGTGAAACTGACACAACCTGTAGTTTGATCATGACACCACGGTACTTATAATTTGATACTGACCACATAGCAACAGCAGTCTGATACTAACAACACGGCACCTGTAGTTTGATACTGACAACACGGCACATGCAGTTTGATACTGACAGCATGGCATATGTAGTTTGATACTGACAACACAGCAACTGTAGTTTGATACCGACAACACGGCAACTGTAGTTTGACACTGACAACATGACACGAGTAATCATCCAAAAACTCCCAATCAAAACAGACATATTTCCAAGTATAAATAGGACCGTGAAACATAAAAATTATAAAAACGAAGAAGTAAATAGTTTGTGTTGGTGCGTTTTCTGTGAAAACAATTTCTATGGTACTATATTATTGCCCGTTATGAACCTTGCCACCCGGTCATTAGTTTTACTGCGTCTACGTGTATAAGCAACAGTTTTCAGTCCTAATATTTCTCGTTTCGACTTAATTATCAATATTATTTTTAAAAAAAATTGCCATTTAACCACGAACTATCTGTACAGCATTGTGGAAATACAATAATAAAAGGGTGACACGATTTAGGAGAGACGATGCATTTCTAAAATCGAGCCTACACATAACTGTATGTCTTTGAAGCACTTACAAGTTAAATGTGGAAACTGGATATTATGTTCTTTATTAAGAAGAATTAAATATGGAAAATGTACTTTCGACCGAGAGAGCATCAAATGTAGATATGACCTTTTTCATAGACCTTCTCGAGGCTTACTGTTGATATATTATTATTTTCTGAAGTGTTAATAACACTTACCTATTCAGCTAGATGCATGAAAACCTGAGTACTTTTTACCATGAGTACTTAATAAGCGTTAGTATTACCTATGCAGCCAGTTATATGAAAACATGTGTACTTAATAAGCGATGTATGAAAACATGAGTACGTAATAAGTGTTATTCTTACCTATTCAGCTAGATGCATGAAAACATGAGTACTTAATAAGTGTTATTCTTACCTATGCAGCTAGATGCATGAAAACATAGTACTTAATAAGTGTTATTATTACCTATTTAGCTAGATGCATGAAAACATAGTACTTAATAAGTGTTATTCTTACCTATTCAGCTAGATGCATGAAAACATGAGTATTTAATAAGTGCTATTCTTACCTATGCAGCTAGATGCATGAAAACATGAGTACTTTATAAGTGTAAGTCATACCTATGCAGCTAGATGCATGAAAACATGAGTACTTAATAAGTGTTAGTATTACCTATGCAGCTAGATGCATGAAAACATGAGTATTTAATAAGTGCTATTCTTACCTATGCAGCTAGATGTATAAAAACATGAGTATTTAATAAGTGTTATTCATATATATCTGCTAGATGCATGAAAACATGAGTACTTAATAAGTGTTATTATTACCTATGCAGCTAGATGTAAGAAAACACGAGTACTTAATAAATGTTAGTATTACCTATGTAGCTAGATGCATGAAAACATGAGTACTTAATAAGTGTTATTTATTACGTATGAAACCATGAGTACTTAATAAGCGTTAGTATTACCTATGAAGCTAGATGCATGAAAACATGAGTACTTAATAAGTGTTATTATTACGTATGAAACCACGAATACTTAATAAGCGTTCGTATTACCTACGTAGCTAGATGCATGAAAACATGAGTACTTAATAAGTGTTATTATTATGTATGAAACCACGAGTACTTAATAAGCGTTAGTATTACCTATGAAGCTAGATGCATGAAAACATGAGTTCTTAATAAGTGTTATTCTTACCTTTGCAGCTAGATGTATGAAAACATGAGTATTTAATAAGTGTTATGCTTACCTTTGCAGCTAGATTCATGAAAACATGAGTTCTTAATAAGTGTTATTCTTACCTTTGCAGCTAGATGTATGAAAACATGAGTATTTAATAAGTGTTATTCATATCTATGCGGCTAGATGCATGAAAACATGAGTACTTAATAAGTGTTATTCTTACCTATGCGGCTAGATGTATGAAAACATGAGTACTTTATAAGTGTAAGTCATACCTATGCAGCTAGATGCATGAAAACATGAGTACTTAATAAGTGTTAGTATTACCTATGCAGCTAGATGCATGAAAACATGAGTATTTAATAAGTGCTATTCTTACCTATGCAGCTAGATGTATAAAAACATGAGTATTTAATAAGTGTTATTCATATATATCTGCTAGATGCATGAAAACATGAGTACTTAATAAGTGTTATTATTACCTATGCAGCTAGATGTAAGAAAACACGAGTACTTAATAAATGTTAGTATTACCTATGTAGCTAGATGCATGAAAACATGAGTACTTAATAAGTGTTATTATTACGTATGAAACCATGAGTACTTAATAAGCGTTAGTATTACCTATGAAGCTAGATGCATGAAAACATGAGTACTTAATAAGTGTTATTATTACGTATGAAACCACGAATACTTAATAAGCGTTCGTATTACCTACGTAGCTAGATGCATGAAAACATGAGTACTTAATAAGTGTTATTATTACGTATGAAACCACGAGTACTTAATAAGCGTTAGTATTACCTATGAAGCTAGATGCATGAAAACATGAGTTCTTAATAAGTGTTATTCTTACCTTTGCAGCTAGATGTATGAAAACATGAGTATTTAATAAGTGTTATGCTTACCTTTGCAGCTAGATTCATGAAAACATGAGTTCTTAATAAGTGTTATTCTTACCTTTGCAGCTAGATGTATGAAAACATGAGTATTTAATAAGTGTTATTCATATCTATGCGGCTAGATGCATGAAAACATGAGTACTTAATAAGTGTTATTCTTACCTATGCGGCTAGATGTATGAAAACACGAGTACTTAATAAATGTTAGTATTACCTATGTAGCTAGATGCATGAAAACATGAGTACTTAATAAGTGTTATTATTACGTATAAAACCACGAGTACTTAATAAGCGTTAGTATTACCTATGAAGCTAGATTCATGAAAACATGAGTTCTTAATAAGTGTTATTCTTACCTTTGCAGCTAGATGTATGAAAACATGAGTATTTAATAAGTGTTATTCATATCTATGCGGCTAGATGCATGAAAACATGAGTACTTAATAAATGTTATTATTACCTATGCAGCTAGATGTATGAAAACACGAGTACTTAATAAATGTTAGTATTACCTATGTAGCTAGATGCATGAAAACATGAGTACTTAATAAGTGTTATTATTACGTATAAAACCACGAGTACTTAATAAGCGTTAGTATTACCTATGAAGCTAGATGCATGAAAACATGAGTACTTAATAAGTGTTATTATTACGTATGAAACCACGAGTACGTAATAAGCGTTAGTATTACCTATGTAGCTAGATGCATGAAAACATGAGTACTTAATAAGTGTTATTATTACGTATGAAACCACGAGTACTTAATAAGCGTTAGTATTACCTATGCAGCTAGATTCATGAAAACATGAGTACTTAATAAGTGTTATTATTACGTATGAAACCACGAGTACTTAATAAGCGTTAGTATTACCTATGCTGCTAGATGCATGAAAGCATGAGTACTTAATAAGTGTTATTCATACCTATGCAGCTAGATGCATGAAAGCATGAGTTCTTAATAAGTGTTATTCATACCTATGCAGCTAGATGCATGAAAGCATGAGTACTTAATAAGTGTTGTTTATACCTATGCAGCTAGATGTATGAAAACATCAGTCTTTAATAAGTGTTATTCATACCTATGCAGCTACATGGATGAAAGCATGAGTACTTAATAAGTGTTATTCATACCTATGGAGCTAGATGCATGAAAGCATGAGTTCTTAATAAGTGTTATGCATACCTATGCAGCTAGATGCATGAAAACATGAGTACTTAATAAGTGTTATTCATACCTATGCAGCTAGATGCATGAAAACATGAGTACTTAATAAGTGTTATTCATACCTATGCAGCTAGATGCATGAACGCATGAGTTCTTAATAAGTGTTATTCATACCTATGCAGCTAGATGCATGAAAACATGAGTACTTAATAAGTGTTATTCAAACCTATGCAGCTAGATGCATGAAAGCATGAGTACTTAATAAGTGTTATTCATACCTATGCAGCTAGATGCATGAAAACATGAGTACTTAATAAGTGTTATTCATACCTATGCAGCTAGATGCATGAAAGCATGAGTACTTGATAAGTGTTATTCATACCTATGCAGCTAGATGTATGAACACATGAGTACTTAAAAAGTGCTATTTATACCTATGCAGCTAGATTACCTTTGAAGCTAGATGCATGAAAGCATGAGTACTTAATAAGTGTTATTCATACCTATGCAGCTAGATGTATGAACACATGAGTACTTAATAAGTGTTATTTATACCTATGCAGCTTGATGTATGAAATCATGAGTCTTTAATAAGTGTTATTCATACCTATGCAGCTAGATGTATGGAAACATGAGTACTTAATAAGTGTTATTCATACCTTTGAAGCTAGATGCATGAAAGCATGAGTACTTAATAAGTGTTGTTTATACCTATGCAGCTAGATTACCTTTGAAACTAGATGCATGAAAACATGAGTACTTAAATAAGTGTTATTCTTACCTATGAAGCTAGATGCATGAAAACATAAGTACTTACTAAGTGTTTTATCAACTATGCATGCAAATGTACACTTCAGGTAATAAAGAAGACATATGAGTGTTGGTCAGTTTATGTTTTTATATAAGCCAATTCTCCATTCCTCAGTCCATGCTCAGAGCACACCATGTACTAGCTCTGGATAATACAATAACAGATGGGTTTTTTATAACGATTATTCGAAGAAAATGCAAGCTATTCGATTCAACCAGGCGTCGAAGTCTTCGTTGGCGTTGGTTAACATCTCTGAAACCGTTTCAAGAAGGCAATGGAACCTTACACATGTATATTAAGGTTCATAAAAGAAACTCAGAGAGACAAATAGTGCCAAAGCTATGTTATGGTTCTCAGGTCTACATGACAAATCGACTTGTAAGTGAGGAAATGTCGATTCTTACGGATGGCGGGAGGTGTACAGTACTGGCTCTACCCAGGAAAAGTGGGTGGTCTGCCTCCACCACAAAAAATATTCGACCGTAATGTATAACCTTACATGTATTGAAAATGACGTAAACATCATACCTATGAATAAACGATAAACAAACAAACAAATAACATGACAAACCCTCATCAAATATCGTACATGACAAATGATCTTCGGATATCGTACATGACAAATGGTCCTCGGAAATCGTACATGACACATATTCCTCGGATATCGTATATGACGAATGGTCCTTGAATATCGTACATGACAAATGGTCCTCGGATATCGTACATGACACATGGTCCTAGGATATCGTAAATGACAAATGGTCCTCAGATATCGTACATGACAAATGGTCCTCGGATATCGTACATGACACATAGTCCTAGGATATCGTACATGACACATGGTCCTCGGATATCGTACAAGACAAATGGTCCTCGGATATCGTACATAACAAATGGTCCTCGGATATCTAACATGACACATGGTCCTCGGATATCGTACATGACACATAGTCCTAGGATATCGTACATGACACATGGTCCTCGGATATCGTACATGACAAATGGTCCTCGGATATCGTACATGACATATGGTCCGCGGATATCGTACATGACACATGGTCCTCGGATATCGTACATGACAAATGGCCCTTGGGTATCACAATTGGTCCTTTGGTATCGTACATGACATATGGTCTTTATGTATATCGTACGTGACATATGCTGTTCATTTATCGTAACTGATAAATGATCATTTGGTATCGTACATGACATATGCTCCTCGGTTGTCGTTCATGACACTCAGATATCGTACATGACAAATGGTCCTCGGATATCGTACATGACATATGGTCCGCGGATATCGTACATGACACATGGTCCTCGGATATCGTACATGACAAATGGCCCTTGGGTATCACAATTGGTCCTTTGGTATCGTACATGACATATGGTCTTTATGTATATCGTACGTGACATATGCTGTTCATTTATCGTAACTGATAAATGATCATTTGGTATCGTACATGACATATGCTCCTCGGTTGTCGTTCATGACACTCAGATATCGTACATGACAAATGTCCTCGGATATCGTACGTGACAAATGACCCTTGGGTATCACTTTTGGTCGTTTGGTATTGTAAATGACATATGGTCTTTATGTATATCGTACGTGACATATGCTGTTCATGTATCGTAACTGATCAATGATATTTTTGGTATCGTACATGACATATACTCCTCGGTTGTCGTTCATGACAAATGATCCCTGGATATTCCTCATGACAAACGGTTCTCGGGTATTATAAATGAAACATTATCATCAGGTATCGTACATGACAAATGGTTCTCTGATTTCGTAAATTACAAATTGTCATCGGCTATCGTATATGGCAAATGATCCTCGTGTATCGTACGTAACACACGGTCCTCGGTTATCGTACATGACAAAGGATCTATGATCCTCGAGTATCGTACAAGACAAATGGTTTTCGGGTATCGTACATGACATATCGTACATGGCAATTGGTCCTCGGGTATCGTTCATGAAAACTGGTCCTCGGGTATCGTACAAGAAAACTGGTTCTCGGGTATCCTACATGACAAATGATCCTCTGGTATCGTACATGACAAATGATACTACTGTATCTCCCAATGATCCTCGTGTATCGCACATGACAAATGATCCTCAGGTATCTTACTAGTACATGACAATTGAACCTTCGGTATCGCACATAACAAATGGTCCTCCTGTATCGCACATAAGAAATGGTCCTTGGGTATCGAACATGACAAATTATAACATGACTAATGGTCCTCCGGTATCGCACATGACAAATGGTCCTCGTATATCGCACACGACTAATGGTCCTTGTGCATCGCTTTGTTAATTATCCTTTTTGTTTTGAAAAGCTGATTTTCAATCGTATAAAAGGGTCAATCAAGGTAAAAACATAAAGTCAGTAAAACTTATATTTCAAAATAGTAATGTTTGTATGAATTAAAAAAAAAGTAGAACAACAAGGACAAAAAAAAACAAAGATGCTTTGAACGATGATGGTGCTGCTTTGAACGATGATGATTGTAAATTACATATATTCCTCTATGATGCTGCTTTGAACGATGATGGTGCTGCTTTGAACGATGATGATTGTAAATTACATATATTTCTCCCTGATGCTGCCTTGAACTATGATGATTGTAAATTACATATATTCCTCTATGATGCTGCTTTGAACGATGATGGTGCTGCTTTGAACGATGATGATTGTAAATTATATATATTTCTCCCTGATGCTGCCTTGAACTATGATGATTGTAAATTACATATATTCCTCCATGATGCTGCTTTGAACGATGATGATTGTAAATACATATATTTCTCCATGATACTTCTTTGAACGATGATGATTGTAAATTACATATATTCATCCATGATGCTGCTTTGAACGATGATGATTGTAAATTACATATATTCATCCATGATGCTGCTTTGAACGATGATGATTGTAAATTACATATATTCATCCATGATGCTGCTTTGAACGATGATGATTGTAAATTACATATATTCCTCCATGATGCTGCTTTGAACGATGATGATTGTAAATTACATATATTCCTCCATGATGCTGCTTTGAACGATGATGATTGAAATGATGCTGCTTTGAACGATGATGATTGTAAATTACATATATTCATCCATGATGCTGCTTTGAACGATGATGATTGTAAATTACATATATTCCTCCATGATGCTGCTTTGAACGATGATGATTGTAAATTACATATATTCATCCATGATGCTGCTTTGAACGATGATGATTGTAAATTACATATATTCCTCCATGATGCTGCTTTGAACGATGATGATTGTAAATTACATATATTCCTCCATGATGCTGCTTTGAACGATGATGATTGTAAATTACATATATTCCTCCATGATGCTGCTTTGAACGATGATGATTGAAATGATGCTGCTTTGAACGATGATGATTGTAAATTACATATATTCCTCCATGATGCTGCTGCAGTTTTAGGACTCGTATATAAGTTGACTGTGTTTTTGTCCCCAGCCAGTCTTACATTCTTGTGTGACTACAGTAGGGTTTGGTAAAATGTTTTGACACATTTTAAAACATGATTTTTTGTTGTGTAGCTTGTGCTATGTTGCCTTATGGCGCGTTGCCTGATGTCCTTCCGTCCGTCCGTTTACTGTCTGTTGTAAACGCTCTGGCACCTTCATTTTACCAAACGTGGTCAGATTCTTTTAATCGATGAAAGCTCGGACATATTCGAATTCGAAAAACACGAATATTAGATATTAAACGACAGACTTATGGCGTTTAAAAAATAATGCCATGTATATATCTTAAAAATGCCCTTGGTTATGTCGAAATTTCAATGTTTAGATAATATTGATTCAGTGCTTGTTTGTTCGCGTTGCTGCATTCTCTACCCAGGGTTGTGGTTCCTTGCATATACATACAATAATCTCTACCCAGAGTTGTCGTTCCTTGCATCGACATACAACAACCTCTACCCAGAGGTATCTATCGTTCATTGCACCCACATACAACAATCTCTAAACAGACTTGTTGTTCCTTGCATCAACATACAACAATCTCTACCCAGACGTGTCGTTCCTTGCATCCACGTACAACAGTCTCTACACATAATTGGCGTTCCTTACATCCGCATATACAACCTCTACCCAGAGGTATCGTTCATTGCACCCACGTACAACACTCTCTACCCAGAGTTGTCGTTCCTTGCATCCACATACACAACCTCTACCCGGAGGTATCGTTCATTGCTTCCACGTACAACACTCTCTACCCAGAGTTGTCGTTCCTTTCATCCACATACACAACCTCTACACAGAGGTATCGTTCATTGCACCCAATTACAACAATCTCTACCCAGAGGTGTCGTTCCTTGCATCCACATGCAACAATCTCTATCCAGAGTTGTCGTTCCTTGCATTCACATACAACAATCTCTACCCAGAGTTGTCGCTCCTTGCATCCACATACAACAATCTCTACCCAGAGTTGTCGTTCATTGCATCCACATACAACAATCTCTACCCAGAGTTGTCGTTCCTTGCATCCACGTATAACAATCTCTACCCAGACTTGTCGTTCATTGCATCCACGTTCAACAATCTCTACACAGAGTTGTCGTTCCTTGCATCTACATACACAATCTCTACCCAGAGTTGTCGTTCCTTGCATCCACATACAAAATATCTACCCAGAGTTGTCGTTCCTTGCATCCACGTACAACAATCACTACCCAGAGTTGTCGTTCCTCGCATCCACATCCACAATCTCTACCCAGAGTTGTCGTTCCTTGCATCTACATACACAATATCTACCCAGAGTTGTCGTTCCTTGCATCCACATACAAACTATCTACCAACCAGAGTTGTCGTTCCTTGCATCCACGTACAACAATCTCTACCCAGAGTTGTCGTTCCTTGCATCCACATACACAATCTCTACCCAGAGTTGCCGTTCATTGCATCCACGTACAACAATTTCTACCCAGAGTTGTCGTTCCTGTGGGAAAACGATGTCTCCATGAGCATGCGCTGATTTTTTGTAAGGGAGACCTATAGTGAGCTCGATTTGTAAGTGAGAACATGTTGATTCTTACGGATGGCTGGAGGTATACAGTATTGGTTCTTACCAGGAATAAGTGGGTGGTCTGCCTCCACCACTAAAACACCGTCGTACATAGCCTGGACGTTAAAGCACAATCAAACAAATGGCCACTGTGCTCTTAATTATACTTTCAATAAAAATAGTACAGCAAAGGATAAATAAAGATATTTTAAAATATTTCTAAAAACATACACATTGCATCAAATAAATAATGGATTTTTTTTTAGAAAATGGATAAAGTCGATATGCAAACTATAACTACTTAATGTAGGAGATGTAAGCGTACATCACCACCCTCGGTTCATAATTGAAAATTATGAGAAAAATAAAAATTTAAAATGAAGAGAATATCTTTGTTTTAATGATATTAATAATATCACGAAAACTGTTGGGGTTGTTTACAAAAAATCCGCATTTTACTCCGTCCTTTTTTACAGTCACGTGTCTAGTGAGGTTACCAGGTTACCCAAATGCGACTTTAAAGCTGTCGTATATTGCATGTATACAGCCTTTGTGTGGTGGAAGTAAATGAAACAACTACATATAATTCAAATATTATTTTATTAAACGTTTTAAATGTGCCGAAATGTGGTCGGACACCAGTATACGATAGAAATATTTAATGAAAAATGGGTCGGGCATTTACTCGTCGGGGGCCACTTTCCGTCACTTATGTAAACATAAACTAATTTTTCAGACAAATCTATGTATCCTGACAATTTTTACTCTATTTTCTATTAGGTTACCTCTTCCCGGAAATTTGATACCAAAGAATTTTGTTTTATATAAATTATCGAAGTGGCACGTGACCTTATTATAAATAGACTAAAACTGAGAAATCATTTTGTTTACAAGCCCAGTTTCCGTCATGTATTTTATCGAGTGATAGATTCAACTAGGTCAAGATACAGTAAACTTTTATGAATTAGAAACTTGTTTGCAAGTCTATTCAACAATTTCATTGTAAAAATGGTATGTTTGCATTAATCCATCAGTCACATCGATCGTTATAACAATGCGCCTGGTAACGTCAATGTAAAACGTTCAACGACGACAATTTACAGTAACTCTGTGTAAATCAAACAGATACAGGTTTTACGAGTTGCTTCTCTTTGGTTAAATTATATAATCCGGTATATTTTAACTGCGTCCACTGAAATTTTAACTGCGTCCACTGAAGAGTGATAAAAATATGACGTCATTACGTTGTTATGTTTTTTAATAGTTTATTATGCGGCAGTATGCACGCGCATCCCCAATGCTATATAAGGAAGTAAACACATTTTTCGGAGAAATCCCTTTCGTTTTTTACCGCTTATTTACTTTTTGGTTGTTTTTACTGTTTCCAATCTTCAGTTATACACGTCTGACAATAAGTGACATCGCGAAAGTAATTTGCAGTGTAAAAACGTTTTTTAAATGAGAATGACGGAAACTGGGCTTGGACGGAAACTGGCCTCTAACGAGTATATGTTTATGCTTTGTATTCAAAAACAACGATTCATTTTCAATTATTAGATATATTCATGTATATCCAAAGATACATAAACAAGGGTAATCCTCATTCGTCGTTTTAGTTTAAAAAACAATAAACATATGTAGACAATACTCCACCCACCTTGTTATAAAATGACTGAAGTAAATATATATAATAATATATATATGTTACCAGAATTATAATGAGTTTTTATTAAAAAAATCTTTAAATTGCATACATTTTCTTTTATATTATCACTGAAAATACTCAAAGATATTGAGGTCTAGTTTAAAATTAACTCGATATGTTATATATGTTTCCCACTATTTAAAAACTAAAATCTTATTTTTTTCTATAAGAACAAAAGGATAAAATCTACTCGGAGTTACACATACCTCCCACTTTTTTGATAAAAAATATGGTCACAAATGACAGGAAAAAAACATGAAAAAAGAAATTTGATTAAAAGCGAGATCTTACTGTCTTTAATCCTACATTATGGATGCTTAAAATGAAACAATTATAAAATTATGATTTAAAACATAAAAGTGAGAAAGTGATAAAGTGTCGATTCTTACCGATGGCGGAAAGTATATAGTACTGGTTCTACCCATGAATAGTTGGTTGGTCTGCCTCCACCACTAAATATCGACCTTATCACATAACATAAAACGCTGTGAAAATGACGTTGAACCCCAAACTAAACATAAAACTCCTAGACTCAAAAATGTCAAAACTTTGCCACCTTTCGATTATCAGTGGTTACAACGGAACAATTCAAAGAATATTAGTTTTATTCTGAATGTAAAAAGTAAAATTAATTAGAAGTAAATAAAAACACTGAGACTAATACAGTATACACATGATCCCCATTCCAAGATTAACGAACATTAATAGACGACATTGAATTAAATGAATGAAAAAAATAAGAAAAATACTGTAGGATTAGAAATGTCCGTATCAAAAATATGTTTTTATCGGTTCCTATAATGCATTTTTTTAAA
Organism: Cyrtodaria siliqua; assembly: GCA_037043455.1. Lineage (NCBI taxonomy): Eukaryota > Metazoa > Mollusca > Bivalvia > Adapedonta > Hiatellidae > Cyrtodaria > Cyrtodaria siliqua. The sequence continues at coordinate 55,917 of JAWPHD010006195.1, read as the reverse complement.
GGTAAAGGTAAACAAAACTAATACTGACTCAAGCATATGTACAGGTATTAAACCATATAGGCTACTTATACATATCACAGAAACTGTTGATGCTATATGAGAAAAGAAGAATCCGAAATAGTACGATCCTTGTGTTCATGAACAGCACCCTCTTCTGCACAAGATTTTCTTTTCAGAAGTAAATATTCTAATTTTTGTAGTTTTTTGTTTTGTTGTTGTTGTTGTTTTTATATGTGGGAATTTATATATATATATATAACCAAATCACGGACAGCAGACAATAAGAGATTAAATCAGTGAACATATAAAAGTTCGTATATGAATATGTGAAAGGCTTTAGCAGAAAAAACAACATAACATCATATACAAACTACCAAACAAGAATAACCACTTTTGAGTTAATATGTTAAGTTTGCAATATATCAGTCAAATTTCTTCAGGTTAACACCAAACGTTAGAGAGTCAGACAGAGATCACGACCATTTGGCCACGATATTGTTACAAACAATATCACTTAGAATCCGATAGCTCCATTCCTTTGATTCCGCGATAGAATCTTATCAAAAAATGTGTTAGATCTCTGTATGTTAATGTAAAGTTGTTTTTCTTTTCCTCTCCTGATTCATTCAGAATTTGTTTATATCTCTTAATATATTTCGTCTGCTGACATTTTGATTAGCGGCTCAATCTTCACGCACTCACGTGCGCGCGTGTCTATCACACCAAATTGACGATGGGTGAAATTCTGTAGCATTTCTGATCGACTCGTATACATTTCGTGCGCTTTTGGCATCTATATTTCTTATATTGTCTACACGGTGTATCGTTTTACCGCCAATAAAAAAAAATGGAGATAAAAGTCCAATTTGTCAGTTGATATGCTAATCCCAAACATCAACAGAAATATAACGCCCAAGTTGTAATCTCGCGATGCTTCAGACGTTATCTAGATTAATCTCGTGCAGTATCCATTGGAACATCTTCATGAGGACCATTTGTCACGCGCGAACGGAAGACAACAGACAGGAACAACTTACAAATCTGTTTATGTTCCTGTATTTTATACCGTAACATGCGTACCTCGGTATTGTTCTACAAAGTCTAATAACGGTCGTCTCAAAACTTGAATGATATCCAAAGTATTGTAAATATGATAAGAAGTATTGTAAATATTGTTCTCTCGTATAACAATATAAATCTCGTTTTTTAAACAAAACTCTGCAGTAGATTATGGTTCTCGAAACCTTACTGGTTGGAATTTTGATATAATTATACATATACAGATCACTGGGAACGTCTTCAAAGCAATTACTCGCCGATATTTTACTATGATCAAACATATAGGTTACAATAGCGTAACGGGTTCTCCGTGCCCCTTCCATGGTGAGTAAAGTGAGGATGTTAAGAACCTGTTAAAGGGGGCGAGAGGAGGGGTGGGGTGTGAGGTGGGGGGGGGGGGGGGGTGGGGGTAAATATCTTTAAAGAAAGAATTATTCGACTGTATACTAACACCGGGTCAAAGTTCATCATTATCTTTACCCCTTGCAATTGCATACCCTTTCTACTTTCACTTTTCATATCCATACCTAAAACTGTCAAAATCACGATGAGAGGCATTTACAAATATCATTAACATGTCCAGAATATAGTTACAGCCCCAAAATAACAGGAAAATAAACTTTAAAAAGTTTTAAGAAAAAATTTAGATCGGCGCTCTTTTATAGAGAACTCCTTTCGACTGCACCAGGTGAGCACATCCGGTTGCTTTAGTATAATATAACCTATATATAACTGTAAGGCATTGTTTTACTGTAGATGGTTATAACCAAACAACATTTAGTCACATAATTTACCACATATAAAAGTACGATATATTCATATATATTTTCATAATATATAATGTTTTAAACGTTACTGTAATTTAAGAAGGATGACAGTGGTGATGAAATATTACGAAAGATGGTTAGATATTGTAATACCTGAAGAATGTTGAAGGCAAAATATCAGTGTTATGTAACTTAATACTTGAAGAATGTTGATTGTGAAATACCAATATTATGTAACTTAATACTTGAAGAACGTTGAATGTGAAATACCAATGTTATGTAACTTAATACTTGAAGAATGTTGAAGGTGAAATACCAGTGTTTATTATATACTTGGTGGATGTTGAATGTGAAATACGAATGTTTTAATATTTGATGGATGTTGAAGGTGAAATACCAGTGTTATATGCTTAATGTATCTTAACTGTGAGATACCAGTGTTATATACTTAACGGATGTTGAATGTGAGATACCAGTGCTATATACTTAATGGATGTTGAATGTGAGATACCAGTGTTATATACTTAATGGATGTTGAATGTGACATACAAGTGTTATATACTTAATGGATGTTGAGTGTGATATACCAGTGTTATATACTTAATGGATGTTGAATGTGAGATACCAGTGTTATATACTTAATGGATGTTGAATGTGACATACAAGTGTTATATACTTAATGGATGTTGAGTGTGATATACCAGTGTTATATACTTAATGGATGTTGAATGTGAGATACCAATGGTTTTTTTATTAATTGATGGATGTTAAATGCGAAATACCAGCTAGTGTAGCAACAATGCATGCAATTACGATACAGGCAGCAAAGAATTGAAACACTCAAGACGGAAGATAATAAAGTGTGTGATATCGCGTCATTAATAATGCTGCTGTCAATATGTTTCAGTTTCCTATCTTTTTGTTTTCCATCTCAGAGCACACATTGGCAACAGAAATTAAACCGTATCAAAAGGCCCTGTAGGCAGTATTCTTTTATTTTCTGGTATCACTTGTATGAAAATAGTTATATTTTAAAAGTTTTCTTTGCGCAGTTACATCCATGATGCTGTAAAATACCGACTCTGTTGGCAATATGGACGATGTTGATGAACATATGACGGGTGACAGTGATGATGAATGCAAGAGGGGTGACAATGATGATGGACATAAGAGAGGTGACGATGACTATGAACATAAGACGGGTGGCGATGATGATGAATATAAATGGGGTGACAGTAATGACGAACATAAAAAGGGTGACAGTGATGATGAATTTAAGAAGGATGACAGTGACGATGAATTTAAGAAGGATGACAGTGATGATGAACATAAGAGGGATGACAGTGATGATGAAAATAAGAAGGGTGACAGTGATGAATTTAAGAAGGATGACAGTGAGAATGAACATAAGAGGGATGACAGTGATGATGAAAATAAGAAGGGTGACAGTGATGATGAACATAAGAGGGGTGACAGTGATGATGAACATAAGAAGGGTGACAGTGATGATGAACATAAGAGGGATGACAGTAATGACGAACATAAGAAGGGTGACAGTGATGATGAACATAAGAGGGGTGACAGTGACGATGAACATAAGAGGGTGACAATGATGATGATTTTAAGAAGGGTGACAGTGATGATGAACATAAGAGGGATGACAGTGACGATGAACATAGGAGGGATGACAGTGACGATGAACATAAGAGGGGTGACAGTGACGATGACCATAAGAAGGGTGACAGTGAAGGTGTGACAGTGATGATGAATTTAAGAAGGGTGACAGTGATGATGACTATAAAATGGGTGACAGTGATCATGAGCATAAGAGGGCTGACAGTGATCATGAACATAAGAAGGGTGACAGTGATGTTGAACATAAGAGGGGTGACAGTGATGATGAAGTTAAGAAGGGTGACAGTGATGATGAACATAAGATGGGTGACAGTGATGGTCATAAGAAGGCTGATAGTGATGATGAACATAAGAGGGGTGACAATAATGATGAACATAAGAGGGGTGACAGTGATGATGAACATAAGAAGGGTGACAGTGATAATGAATTTAAGAAGGGTGACAGTGATGATGAACATAAGAGTGAACTAAGGAAGGGTGATAGTGATGATAAACTTAAGAGTGATGACAGTGATGATGAATATAAGAGGGGTGACAGTGATGATGAACATAAGAGCGTTGACAGTGATGATGAACATAAGAAGGATGACAGTGAAGGGGTGACAGTGATGATGAATTTAAGAAGGGTGACAGTGATGATGACTATAAAAAGGGTGACAGTGATCATGATAATAAGAGGGCTGACAGTGATGATGAACATAAGAAGGGTGACAGAGATGATGAACATAAGAAGGGCGACAGTGATGTTGAACATAAGCGGGGTGACAGTGATGATGAAGTTAAGAAGGGTGACAGTGATGATGAACATAAGATGGGTGACAGTGATGATCATAAGAAGACTGACAGTGATGATGAACATAAGAGGGGTGACAATAATGATGAACATAAGAAGGGTGACAGTGATGATGAACATAAGAAGGGTGACAGTGATAATGAACATAAGAAGGGTGACAGTGATAATGAATTTAAGAAGAGTGACAGTGATGATGAACATAAGAGTGAACTAAGGAAGGGTGATAGTGATGATGAAATTAAGAGTGATGACAGTGATGATGAATATAAGAGGGGTGACAGTGATGATGAACATAAGAACGTTGACAATGATGATGAACATAAGAAGGGTGACAGTGATAATGAACATAAAAAGGGTGACAGTGATAATGAATTTAAGAAGGGTGACAGTGATGATGAACATAAGAGTGAACTAAGGAAGGGTGATAGTGATGATGAAATTAAGAGTGATGACAGTGATGATGAATATAAGAGGGGTGACAGTGATGATGAACATAAGAGCATTGACAGTGATGATGAATTTAAGAAGGGTGACATTGATGATGAACATAAGAGGGGTGACAGTGATGATGAACATAAGAGGGGTGACAGTGATGATGAATTTAAGAAGGTGACCGTGATGATGAACATAAGAGGAGTGACAGTGATGATGAACATAAAAGGGATGACAGTGATGATGATCATAAGAGGGTGACAGTGATGATGAACATAAGAAAGGTGACAGTGATGAAGAATTTAAGAAGGGTGACAGTGATGATGAATCTAAGAAGGGTGACAGTGATGATGAACATAAGAGGGGTGACGGTGATGATGAATATAAGAGGGTGACAGTGATGATGATCATACGAGGGTGACAGTGATGATGAACATAAGAAGGGTGACAGTGATGAAGAATTTAAGAAGGATGACAGTGATGATGAATCTAAGAAGGGTGACAGTGATGATGAACATAAGAGGGGTGACGGTGATGATGAACATAAGAAGGGTGACAGTGATGATGAACATAAGAAGGGTGACAGTGATGATGAATCTAAGAAGGGTGACAGTGATGATGAACATAAGAGGGGTGACGGTGATGATGAACATAAGAAGGGTGACGGTGATGATGAACATAAGAAGGGTGACCGTGATAATGAACATAAGAACGTTGACAATGATGATGAACATAAGAAGGGTGACAGTGATGAAGAATTTAAGAAGGGTGACAGTGATGATGAATCTAAGAAGGGTGACAGTGATGATGAACATGAAAGGGGTGACGGTGATGATGAACATAAGAAGGGTGACAGTGATGATGAACATAAGAAGGGTGACAGTGATAATGAACATAAGAACGTTGACAATGATGATGAACATAAGAAGGGCGACAGTGATAATGAACATAAAAAGGGTGACAGTGATAATGAATTTAAGAAGGGTGACAGTGATAATGAACATAAGAGTGAACTAAGGAAGGGTGATAGTGATGATGAAATTAAGAGTGATGACAGTGATGATGAATATAAGAGGGGTGACAGTGATGATGAACATAAGAGGGGTGACAGTGATGATGAATTTAAGAAGGTGACCGTGATGATGATCATAAGAGGAGTGACAGTGATGATGAACATAAAAGGGATGACAGTGATGATGATCATAAGAGGGTGACAGTGATGATGAACATAAGAAAGGTGACAGTGATGAAGAATTTAAGAAGGGTGACAGTGATGATGAATCTAAGAAGGGTGACAGTGATGATGAACATAAGAGGGGTGACGGTGATGATGAACATAAGAAGGGTGACAGTGATGATGAACATAAGAAGGGTGACAGTGATAATGAACATAAGAACGTTGACAATGATGATGAACATAAGAAGGGTGACAGTGATGAAGAATTTAAGAAGGGTGACAGTGATGATAAATCTAAGAAGGGTGACAGTGATGATGAACATGAAAGGGGTGACGGTGATGATGAACATAAGAAGGGTGACAGTGATGATGAACATAAGAAGGGTGACAGTGATAATGAACATAAGAACGTTGACAATGATGATGAACATAAGAAGAGCGACAGTGATAATGAACATAAAAAGGGTGACAGTGATAATGAATTTAAGAAGGGTGACAGTGATGATGAACATAAGAGTGAACTAAGGAAGGGTGATAGTGATGATGAAATTAAGAGTGATGACAGTGATGATGAATATAAGAGGGGTGACAGTGATGATGAACATAAGAGGGGTGACAGTGATGATGAATTTAAGAAGGTGACCGTGATGATGAACATAAGAGGAGTGACAGTGATGATGAACATAAAAGGGATGACAGTGATGATGATCATAAGAGGGTGACAGTGATGATGAACATAAGAAAGGTGACAGTGATGAAGAATTTAAGAAGGGTGACAGTGATGATGAATCTAAGAAGGGTGAAAGTGATGATGAACATAAGAGGGGTGACGGTGATGATGAACATAAGAAGGTTGACAGTGATGATGAACATAAGAAGGGTGACAGAGATAATGAACATAAGAACGTTGACAATGATGATGAACATAAGAAGGGTGACAGTGATAATGAACATAAAAAGGGTGACAGTGATAATGAATTTAAGAAGGGTGACAGTGATGATGAACATAAGAGTGAACTAAGGAAGGGTGATAGTGATGATGAAATTAAGAGTGATGACAGTGATGATGAATATAAGAGGGGTGACAGTGATGATGAAGTTAAGAAGGGTGACAGTGATGATGAACATAAGATGGGTGACAGTGATGATCATAAGAAGACTGACAGTGATGATGAACATAAGAGGGGTGACAATAATGATGAACATAAGAAGGGTGACAGTGATGATGAACATAAGAAGGGTGACAGTGATAATGAACATAAGAAGGGTGACAGTGATAATGAATTTAAAAAGGGTGACAGTGATGATGAACATAAGAGTGAACTAAGGAAGGGTGATAGTGATGATGAAATTAAGAGTGATGACAGTGATGATGAATATAAGAGGGGTGACAGTGATGATGAACATAAGAACGTTGACAATGATGATGAACATAAGAAGGGTGACAGTGATAATGAACATAAAAAGGGTGACAGTGATAATGAATTTAAGAAGGGTGACAGTGATGATGAACATAAGAGTGAACTAAGGAAGGGTGATAGTGATGATGAAATTAAGAGTGATGACAGTGATGATGAATATAAGAGGGGTGACAGTGATGATGAACATAAGAGCGTTGACAGTGATGATGAATTTAAGAAGGGTGACATTGATGATGAACATAAGAGGGGTGACAGTGATGACGAACATAAGAGGGGTGACAGTGATGATAAATTTAAGAAGGTGACCGTGATGATGAACATAAGAGGAGTGACAGTGATGATGAACATAAGAGGGGTGACGGTGATGATGAACATAAGAAGGGTGACAGTGAAGATGAACATAAGAAGGGTGACAGAGATAATGAACATAAGAACGTTGACAATGATGATGAACATAAGAAGGGTGACAGTGATAATGAACATAAAAAGGGTGACAGTGATAATGAATTTAAGAAGGGTGACAGTGATGATGAACATAAGAGTGAACTAAGGAAGGGTGATAGTGATGATGAAATTAAGAGTGATGACAGTGATGATGAATATAAGAGGGGTGACAGTGATGATGAAGTTAAGAAGGGTGACAGTGATGATGAACATAAGATGGGTGACAGTGATGATCATAAGAAGACTGACAGTGATGATGAACATAAGAGGGGTGGCAATAATGATGAACATAAGAAGGGTGACAGTGATGATGAACATAAGAAGGGTGACAGTGATAATGAACATAAGAAGGGTGACAGTGATAATGAATTTAAGAAGGGTGACAGTGATGATGAACATAAGAGTGAACTAAGGAAGGGTGATAGTGATGATGAAATTAAGAGTGATGACAGTGATGATGAATATAAGAGGGGTGACAGTGATGATGAACATAAGAACGTTGACAATGATGATGAACATAAGAAGGGTGACAGTGATAATGAACATAAAAAGGGTGACAGTGATAATGAATTTAAGAAGGGTGACAGTGATGATGAACATAAGAGTGAACTAAGGAAGGGTGATAGTGATGATGAAATTAAGAGTGATGACAGTGATGATGAATATAAGAGGGGTGACAGTGATGATGAACATAAGAGCGTTGACAGTGATGATGAATTTAAGAAGGGTGACATTGATGATGAACATAAGAGGGGTGACAGTGATGACGAACATAAGAGGGGTGACAGTGATGATAAATTTAAGAAGGTGACCGTGATGATGAACATAAGAGGAGTGACAGTGATGATGAACATAAAAGGGGTGACAGTGATGATGATCATAAGAGGGTGACAGTGATGATGAACATAAGAAGGGTGACAGTGATGAAGAATTTAAGAAGGGTGACAGTGATGATGAATCTAAGAAGGGTGACAGTGATGATGAACATAAGAGGGGTGACGGTGATGATGAACATAAGAGGGGTGACAGTGATGATGAATGTAAGAGGGGTGACAGTGATGAATTTAAGAAGGGTGACTTTGATTAGGATTATAAGAGGGGTGAGAGTGATGAGGAATATAAGAGGGATGACAGTGATGATGAATATAAGAGGGGTGACAGTGACGATGAATATAAGAGGGATGACATTGATGATGAATTTAGGATGGGTGACAGCGATAATGAATTTAAGAAGGGTGACAGTGATGATGAACATCACAGGGATGACATTGATGATGATGATGATGAATATAAGAGGGACGATAGTGATGATGAATATAAGAGGGGTGGCAGTGAGGAACATAAGGGCGGTTACATTGATGATGAATATTAGAGGGATGACAATGAAGAGGTATATGAGAGGGATGAAAGTGATGATGAACATAAGAGGGATGACAGTGATGAGAAATATAAGAGGCATGGCAGTGATGATGAATGTAAGAGGGGTGACAGTGATGAATTTAAGAAGGGTGACTGTGATGAGGATTATAAGAGGGTGAGAGTGATGAGGAATATAAGAGGGATGACAGCGATGATGAATATAAGAGGGGTGACAGTGACGATGAATATAAGAGGGATGACATTGATGATGAATTTAAGATGGGTGACAGCGATAATGAATTTAAGAAGGGTGACAGTGATGATGAACATCAGAGGGATGACATTGATGATGATGATGATGATGAATATAAGAGGGACGATAGTGATGATGAATATAAGAGGGGTGGCAGTGAGGAACATAAGGGCGGTTACATTGATGATGAATATAAGAGGGATGACAATGAAGAGGTATATGAGGGTGATGACAGTGATGATGAACATAAGAGGGATGATAGTGATGAGCAATATAAGAGGGATGACAGTGATGAGGAATATAAGAGGGGTGACAGTGATGATGAATTTAAGAAGGGTGACAGTGATGATGAACATCAGAGGGATGACAGTAATGATGAACATAAGAGAGGCGACAATGATGATGAAGATAAGACGGGTGACAGTGATGATGATGATGATGATGATGATGATGATGATGATGATGATGATGATGATGATGATGATGATGATGATGATGATGATGATGATGATGATGATGATGATGATGATGATGAAATAACCATATTCCAAATTTGCTTGCAATACCATACTGCCACACAGGAAAATAAAACATATCTTTGTCCTCATTCCAAGATTCAGAATTTCGTTGCAAATGTGTTTCGATGCGTCCACAAAACTACCCCCCACCCAACCCCCAACCCCATAAAACACGTTCTCGTATATTTTCCGCATCGCCCACAAGTTTTGAGTATTTCATTTAACGTAAACACGTACCTCCTGTATAAAGTTGCTATAGCATTGGATGAAGCACCTTTAGAAATCTTGAAAGACTCCACCTGTGACAAAAATGTTCCAACCCCAACAGACCAATTCCAAGTTGATTGGGAGAGCTCGCATTGAAAAATCATTTCAAATTAATCGGGGATTAAATCTAGAGCTGTACATCAGCCTACCAGTGAAAGATAGCTCTACAATAATAAAGACGCCGAGGGAACTCGTATCTATCAGATCATTAGGTGGTTTACAAGGTCTCGTCGCTATTCTTTCATAGGCTGCATTTAATTATACATCCATGCTTTTTACGATACGTAAAAAGAAATAAAAAATGGCTGTTTTAATGTAGTTAAAACTGCCGCCAGCAGCAACCAAATGTTACAACATAATGTACGCCGTTTCTAAACCTACTGAAGACGAAGTATATATATAACTTACATATTTTGTGAATCCAAACTCTATAGACACAATATAAACGGCTTTAACCAGCCAGACAAAACCCAACAACTGGAGCGTCGAATTAAGAGTTACCAACTCAAAATTCATTTTACACATGTATATTCAACCACGGGTATTTTAAGAACCCGTGAATAAACCCATACTTTTAATTCGCACATATATATTATTATGGTATCATAAACACCTGGATAGAGTTTTAATAAAAGGTTTTGTAGTGTAACTTTGCCGTTATTTGTCGGGTTAGTTTCTTTAATTATACATCCGTAACGGTTTATATGTTTTTTTAATTGTTTTTTTACGATAAACAAAAACAAAGAAAACATGACTGTTGTTATATAATATAATAATATAATTCCAACTGCAATTGCATCACGTGATCATTAATTATCTCACAATATTTGCACTTCTCGGATATTTCACGACGTTGTATACAAAGAGCAAAATGAAATGAAATAGGATTTTCAAGATCTGGTGAAGGATGACGTTTTCCCTAAAACGAAAAAAGTGTCCAGATTATTGGAACTTATCGAAATCAAATGTTTTAACACCATAAAATTATATATAAATAAATTATGGTTGTATAAACTCTCCAAAATCATGCATACAGTTTAAAGGGACACATGGCAATCTTGATATGTGTATTAACTTAATCCAGGTTCACTTGCTTGCATATAATTAAAAAAAAATGTTGAGTTTTCATTTTTCTTTATTATTCTATCATGGATTTACATATGTTATTGCTTGCATTCTCAACTGTTAGTAGTATGCAAACACAATTTGATTTGAACTGTTGTAATAATTAATATTAATGATTTGACAAATGCAAGTTATGTAGAAAAACTAACGGGACGCCCCCAGTTTTACACAAATTAAGATTGCCGTGTGTCCCTTTGAAATGGATTGTCCTTCTAACCTTCTTCTTTTTACATAATTCGACACCATTAACATGCCCAAGAACACACCGACGAAACTCAGTGGCACCACGGAGGATTGAACCCGGGCCTCCGGTTACAAATCAGCCGCGCTACCGACTGCGCCACGCCACTGTTAAAACGTCGCTAAACGTGAAAGCGTTTGTCTCTAAACGTAAAAAAGGTGGCTAAATGTGAATGCAAACGTCTTTAAATGTATAAATATAGGCGTCGCTAAAAGTAACGAAAAAAAAGCTAAATGTAAAAACATTTTCTGTTATTAAATGTAAAAAGACAAAGCTACATGTGTAAAAAATGTGAAAGTTTTAATGAAAGAAGGTGATATTATTCAATTTCTCATTGGGTTCGAATCGGGAACTAGGAATTGGGAACCAGGACCATTTCCTAGTTCCCAATTGCTGGTTTCCAAATTGATTCGAATAATGAGCCGGAAACTGGGAACCGGGAACCAGGAACCAACTTTATGCTCATTGTTTAGCGACGTTTTTACATTTAGCGTTGCTACAGCCGCATGTGGCTATACAAAGTGTGAAATGTTGGCGATGTCGTTTAAAACACTATTTGTGACACAAATGCAACCTTCTAACATTTTTAAAGCCGGGAAAAACATAAACAAAAAACATAATGTAAATATAAGGATTGAAGTCAATCTAGTCTATCTTTCTACGGGGTATGAAAACATAAGCTAGTTTAAAGTTAGCACGAATCACTGCGGGATTCACGCATTTTAAACAAGCCTAATGCTTTTCATATCCCGTAGAAAGTTTCAGCCTTAAAAATATAATCATTAATAAACAGTATGTAATAGAAAGCAGGACAATATCTGAATATAATAAACTTTGCATGAATGTAATAAGCGTGAACAGCAGGAAAATGTGTGTTTGTATTCAGATTACCCATTACTTTATTCAGATTACCCATTACTTTATTCAGATTAGCCATTACTTTATTCAGATTACCCATTACTTTATTCAGATTACCCATTACTTTATTCAGATTAGCCATTACTTTATTCAGATAAGCCATTACTTTATTCAGATTATTATTCAGATTAGCCATTACTTTATTCAGATTAGCCATTACTATTAGCCATTACTTTATTCAGATTAGCCATTACTTTATTCAGATTAGCCATTACTTTATTCAGATTAGCCATTACTTTATTCAGCCATTACTTTATTCAGATTAGCCATTACTTTATTCAGATTAGCCATTATTTTATTCAGATTACCCATTACTTTATTCAGATTAGCCATTACTTTATTCAGATTATTATTCAGATTAGCCATTACTTTATTCAGATTAGCCATTACTTTATTCAGATTAGCCATTACTTTAGACTGACATCAGTCCTTAATATTATAACCTTTTAACTATTATTATTATAGAATTTCCTTAGCACTGAAAGAGGCACATATCTCCAGTTATAACTTGAATGGTCTTATCTGAACATATACATTCAGCCATGAAGAGAAACAGAGCTTGAAAAAAAAATAACAATTTTTATGTAGAGTATTATTTTATTTTTTAATTTGTCTAATTTTATTATTTATTGTCTAATTTATAAACTGATACCAGTTTACCATTACTTTAACAAAATCACGCAGAGGAGCATGTCCGAACGTTGAGACCAAGATAGGTGTCAGACCAGTCAGGAAATACTTCCGGGTCGTAGGGTGCTGAAATAGTTCCTAGAAAGAATCCAAAGTTTCTAGTTTGCATGAGTTTTTCCCAAGATTAGTTTCTATTTCATTGTTAAATCTAACCTGAGCTTAAAGTAGTATGTCTGTTGTCATGAATAGTAAGTATTTTACTGTGTTTGTCAGGATTATTTCTTTGGAGAGTATGAGCACAGAGGTTAGGTAGAGATGTGGTTTTGACAGATGTTTATTTCAAAATACGTATAGTGTGAATGAATGACGCGAAATGTTGAAAAACTGAATCGGTGTTTTATTCCAGATATGGGACCGTTTGCTAGCCAAATGTGTTTAATACACAGAATAAAAGTGTATTTAAGCGAACGAATGTTGTGGAACTTGTGACTGATCTCCAAATATAGCCTATATTGCATTGTGTTCAATGGGCTGATTTTGACCGGTCTGACACCTAGATGGACAAAATGCATTTTTCTTATTAATGGCCAAATCCAGTTGATTTTTTCTGTGGAAGCTTGCAGCTGAGTGAGAAAAAAAAGTTGATGTTAAATTTTTGAATTTTACAACAGAACATGTTTTTTTGCAATTGAAATAGAATGTGTGTGTTTTAGGGTGGAATTTGGGGGTCCTAGTGATTTGGAGTGGCCCTAAAGCACTTTAAGTAGGCTATCAAGTGTCTTTAAGTGGATTAGTGGCAAAAAGTAATAGATCTGTCACAATTCCTACAACAAATGGCAATTTTATTATTTTAAGGTACCGTATGAGGCTAAAATCTGAAAATGTATCGGTACTGACATTTTGACATGACGCGACTCTAGAAGGAGTCTTACTTTGTATCGAAAGCCTGTGAATCTGTAAATTTTGTACGCGATGATGGGTTTTTCAATCTGAAACTGAAATATACAGAAATTTGTGGAATTTAGCATTTATTTTAGTTTTTTGTTAAACATGGTGTAAATCCCACTCATTTTTCTTCATTAATTCAGATGAAATCACTATGCAATGGCATACAATTGTAATTTAACACATTAATTTGGTATTTTGTTAGAGATAATGGTATAATCCACTGAAATATATACTATTCTGGTGTGTGATTCAGTTTGTTTTGCTGTTGCCCAAGACTTGAATGTATTAGTGGCCTTTAAAACTGCTACAGGCATATGGGGTAGGCTTAGCTTTTGAGTCATTACTTCAATTTTGTCTCTTTTTTCTGGCATTTTATAGCCCAACTGTATATTTTATTGGACATTGTGCATGTAAATGTGCTCCAAAGCAGCCTTATGGTCTATTGTGTGCCTCAAAAGTGTTGGAATTTAACAGAATGTCTGTTTCTCCATGAAAAATGAAGAAATTTCATGCATGAGTGATTTTGATATCTATACCTCACATTATGTGTATATTTTAGCTTGGTATATAGAAGGCAATGTTTGAAAACTTTACTTGATGGAAATATACCAAATGGTTAATTTATTTTGGCATTTTTTCTAGTTTTGTATATCGCGTCTTAAAATCCTTGATTTCTATTAGCCGAATGGGTCTTTGCATGCAGGAATTGAACTGAAAAGATAATAGGTCCTTGCCAAAGCATCTGATTTTCCATTCGGTCAACCTTATTGGTCAGTTAGATGTATTCGATAATTATTTTTGACAAATGTCGCGACTCTTAGATGGACAAAATGCATTTTTCTTATTAATGGCCAAATCCAGTTGATTTTTTCTGTGGAAGCTTGCAGCTGAGTGAGAAAAAAAAGTTGATGTTAAATTTTTGAATTTTACAACAGAACATGTTTTTTTGCAATTGAAATAGAATGTGTGTGTTTTAGGGTGGAATTTGGGGGTCCTAGTGATTTGGAGTGGCCCTAAAGCACTTTAAGTAGGCTATCAAGTGTCTTTAAGTGGATTAGTGGCAAAAAGTAATAGATCTGTCACAATTCCTACAACAAATGGCAATTTTATTATTTTAAGGTACCGTATGAGGCTAAAATCTGAAAATGTATCGGTACTGACATTTTGACATGACGCGACTCTAGAAGGAGTCTTACTTTGTATCGAAAGCCTGTGATTCTGTAAATTTTGTACGCGATGATGGGTTTTTCAATCTGAAACTGAAATATACAGAAATTTGTGGAATTTAGCATTTATTTTAGTTTTTTGTTAAACATGGTGTAAATCCCACTCATTTTTCTTCATTAATTCAGATGAAATCACTATGCAATGGCATACAATTGTAATTTAACACATTAATTTGGTATTTTGTTAGAGATAATGGTATAATCCACTGAAATATATACTATTCTGGTGTGTGATTCAGTTTGTTTTGCTGTTGCCCAAGACTTGAATGTATTAGTGGCCTTTAAAACTGCTACAGGCATATGGGGTAGGCTTAGCTTTTGAGTCATTACTTCAATTTTGTCTCTTTTTTCTGGCATTTTATAGCCCAACTGTATATTTTATTGGACATTGTGCATGTAAATGTGCTCCAAAGCAGCCTTATGGTCTATTGTGTGCCTCAAAAGTGTTGGAATTTAACAGAATGTCTGTTTCTCCATGAAAAATGAAGAAATTTCATGCATGAGTGATTTTGATATCTATACCTCACATTATGTGTATATTTTAGCTTGGTATATAGAAGGCAATGTTTGAAAACTTTACTTGATGGAAATATACCAAATGGTTAATTTATTTTGGCATTTTTTCTAGTTTTGTATATCGCGTCTTAAAATCCTTGATTTCTATTAGCCGAATGGGTCTTTGCATGCAGGAATTGAACTGAAAAGATAATAGGTCCTTGCCCCAAAGCATCTGATTTTCCATTCGGTCAACCTTATTGGTCAGTTAGATGTATTCGATAATTATTTTTGACAAATGTCGCGACTCTTTTAGGTGTCAGACCAGTCAGGAAATACTTCCGGGTCGTAGGGTGCTGAAATAGTTCCTAGAAAGAATCCAAAGTTTCTAGTTTGCATGAGTTTTTCCCAAGATTAGTTTCTATTTCATTGTTAAATCTAACCTGAGGTTAAAGTAGTATGTCTGTTGTCATGAATAGTAAGTATTTTACTGTGTTTGTCAGGATTATTTCTTTGGAGAGTATGAGCACAGAGGTTAGGTAGAGATGTGGTTTTGACAGATGTTTATTTCAAAATACGTATAGTGTGAATGAATGACGCGAAATGTTGAAAAACTGAATCGGTGTTTTATTCCAGATATGGGACCGTTTGCTAGCCAAATGTGTTTAATACACAGAATAAAAGTGTATTTAAGCGAACGAATGTTGTGGAACTTGTGACTGATCTCCAAATATAGCCTATATTGCATTGTGTTCAATGGGCTGATTTTGACCGGTCTGACACCGATAGCCCTCCAGTCTGTGAGACAGGTGTAGAATTAAGATGAGAATATACGAGATGTTGGAACAATAACCTGGGCCAATCAAAACATAGCACTGAACCGACTTTGAGATCGGAGTGAAATATTTGCAGACGGATAATCTACTTTATGGAATAGTTATTTGGATATTTCTGGTAAGTCACTTATAATAAAAGCGCATAAAGATATATATGTATAAAATTAAAAGTTAAGTGGTTTTACGAAATCAAGGTGAAAAACGGAGAGAAAAAGTATTATTGCATGCACATGTTACAAGTAACATATTTGTTAGATTTATAAAAATAAAAATAATCAAATATAGAAAAAAAAGATGTTATACGTTCGAAGTACATAAAAGAGTCGTAATATATATTAGAAAAGAATAGAGTTTAGTAATATATACGACGGTTGTTCAAATATAAATTTATAATACGTGGACTTTTCGATATCGCACTCATTTTTTACTTAAACCTTTAAGATTCATTTACTTTGTAATCCAACTCAATATAAATCGTTTGATTTAAACAGAAAGTTGATACCCTGTATTGTTACGTTGCAATGCATGATCTATTAGGACGAGAAATCCATCTACGGAGCAGTCCAAAATGAGACGTCATTATATTATAACTGCATTTCAGGAATGGCTAAATGAAAGGTTATTCGTCGTCAAAAATACACAAAACTAAAGTAGCATTGTCACTGGTATTCCAAAATTACAATTATGAAATTTTATAAATATTGAACAAGGAGAACTATGACAAATGTAAACATGTAGACGCACTCTTCCGTGCTTTTACGCTGAAATTGACGACGTCAGAAAAAAGCACGGAGTACAAAAATGTTAACAAAATATTAAATAATATTAACTTCTAATAAAAAAAATAAAATAATAATAATAATAAAAAATGTGAAATATAAAAACTTAACATTTTAAAATCTTACATATTTTCTTCAAGATGTGTGTGGGTGTGAATAAATTCAGAATACCGATAGATCTATATATTAAATAAATATGTCTTTTGGAATGAGTATGCCATTTGTTTTCGAATTCATATTATCTCTTTCTGAAGTTGTTATATACTTATAAAACATGATTATTCAACAATGCTGTAAAATATTTATTTAATGCAAACTAAGAATAATAAAATAATCTAATTAAATTGCAATTAAGTTTACTATTTATAACATGTTTCATCATTTATAACGCTAGGTTGTTGTTGGTTTTCAAGGCGTCATATCACACAAATGGTGTGCTCCATGGCAGCTACAGCTAACAGTGGGGTTGTAAAACTCATATTTCTTGAAATCTGTTTCCAAAAACATTCTTATATAAAAAGTGAAAATGTATACCTTTACTTTCATATAATATAATTTAGTGGATTTATAAAGCGTATTAACTATTAATAATATCCACGTAATATTTGAACGGCCCTCGTATATATACATTATATATTAGAAAAGTATAGCATCGCGACATATGTTTTCACAATTCACGATTATTATTAGTGGTAGCGTAGTAGTAGTAGTAGTAGTAATGGTAGTAGCGATAATAGTGGTAGTAGTTGTTTTTATTATTATTACCATTATTATTAATTATTATTAATTATTATTATTATTATTATTATTAATATTATTATTATTATTATTAATATTATTATTATTATTATTATTATTATTGAAACAATAATAATAATAATAATAATAATAATATTAATAATGATTATTTTAGAAATAAATACAACACACATCTAGACGCGAGAACTGAGTTTTATTCAAATGAGCAACTCAACGTCAGACGGAGAGCCGAAAAGTGACGTTTCTTCATCTTATAACCATGACAACAAAGGCAAAAAAGACGTTTCCACTGCAAAAAGACTCCTTCGAACGCCGAAATGCGCGCGATGTCGTAACCATGGTGTTGTCTCTTGCTTAAAAGGTCACAAGAGGTCGTGTAGATGGCGTGACTGTCAGTGCGCCAACTGTCTTCTGGTGGTGGAGAGACAACGAGTTATGGCTGCACAAGTAGCTCTAAGAAGGTACTTATAAATGTTATAAAAATAAGAACTCCTTGGACATAATTCTCTAGAGGTACTACTAATTATTTTCCCCATAGACACCAATGTTAAAGTGTCACATATTAATGATTTGCTGCAAATTCAACTCAAGTATGGATAATGCAGCAGTGTAATGTTCATATAGAAAACTAATTTTCCACTTGAAAAATCACCAGAAAAGGTGGGGTCACAAGACATGTAAGAAAGTTCTTGTTTGTTTACTAAACAGGTCAAGGGTACAGCTGTTTTCATTGATTGACTGTTTTCATTGCTCACAAAGTGTAAGCATAGAGTCAAAATTTCGAAAATGTTCATCAGTGATCCAGTAACTTATTAATACGCTTCTTATACATACAACCACAAAATCGAATATGAATGGGCAGTTTTTCCCTACTTATAATGCCCGTTTTCATCAAAGAAGGAGGGATTACTTTTTATTATAGGAACTACATTCGACTACACCTCGGAGGCTTACAGGTAATTAGTGGTGGTAAACCTAGAGTGTGTACTAATATTACTCGAGTATTCGTTACTGACGATGAAAATACTTTCAATCCTAGTTTGCACCTCCGAGGTTCATGCATGTATATAATGTCAAAACTGCTTTATTAATATCAAACGACATTATCATATGATTTTCTATGTTATAAATTATTTAAATCGAAATGCAGGTAAAGTGGCATCTACCTGGACCGACTATTTTTTTTAATCCTATGTGTATATTCTGTCAAACCTGATAACATTTATTTTAATATCAAACGACATAATCCTGTAATTTTCTACGTTTAAGTCGAAATGAAGGTAAAATGCATGCTGCTTTGGACCGACGAAACACCAACGAACGATATAAAAATAAGTAAATGAACAAGTACGGATTTACGCAGGTCTATAAGACTACATGGCAAAGTGATGATGGCCAAGTGATACAAAAAAATATCGACGATCACAAACACATTCCAAATAAGTTAAAGGCGGACAATCGTCGCAATCGACAATTTATAAAGTAGAAATTCCTTTTTTTCAATGCAAATAAGTTTACTGAATATTTAATATCATCGTCGGATGGAAATACAAAGTGTCCTGTTTGTAAACTGTTTGTAAACAAAAATAAAACAAAGTGTGTAAACAAAAATAAAAACAAATAGTGTCAAGAGTTGATTCTGCTTTAACAAGAAGAGGTATTGAATAATGAAAAGTTTCAGATGACAATATTTTTTAAACTATCATGAATTCGGAACCGAATTTTTAATAAAGAAGCAAATTATTGAGCCCTGTCCTAAAATAGCTAAACACCTTTTGGTTTTCTGTGTTTTGTGTATTGTTTTAAACAGCATTGTTTAAAGATTTTAAACGTAAAAGACATGCGAATTTACACTTTATTAACCCTTTACCCGCTAAGCACGACTATTATAGCCTTTGTGCCCATTGTAAACCCAGATCAGCCTGCGAGTAATTTAAAATGTCCGGCTGCTGATCAGTCCCCCCACAAAAAAAACACCCCTTTGTCATATAAATGGAATGGTCTTAATTCAAAGAAAGAACAGTCCATTATATATATGTAGCGGGTTAATGGTTAAATATAATCACTTACATACAAGTAAAAATGCTAAGTGTACATATCTGCATCAGAGTCGTCGGTATTGAACATATACTCACGGTTAATGAAAAAGGACCTCAAAACAAAACCTTTTAAAAGTTAGAATTTGAGGCTTACGTTTTCATTGACCGTCAATATACATTATTTCGATACTATGATCCCATCGAATTATTTAACCCATACCTAAAAAAAATTATATTATGAGTTACACTGAGGATTTAGAATGTTTACGTAACACTAACATGTTTATCGTTTTTGATACATATATACTGACGGTCAATGAAAGTAGATATAAAAACCGAACAGGAAAAATAGCATTCAAGGACGACAGTCAACCACAAACACACAGAGAAACAAAGAACGACTTTAAAGGATGAATAAAAGGCAAGATAAGACATCACAAACACACAAGGGTTGACAATAGGGCTACCACCTTGGAAAGGTCAGTGGCAAAAAAGCCGCTGAGGTTTAAACCGGTTTCTAGGGTGCACCAAACCTCTCTCTTATCCTGTTGTCATCCTAATAAACGGAACAGTGTAAATAAAGATATCCCCACCAGGTTATAATCTATAACAAACAAGGCCGCATTAATAGGCAAAACTCATAAATGATCATGTATATATAATATAAAACTCAGTAAGTTTATAATGTTGGATTATCGCAATCCATTTGGAATAAAACTGCTGAACCAAATGTTTTTTTTTATTTTCAGGTATTTAATCTTGATATCTAACTTGTATTACATGTTTAATGGTAGACCTATGACAAGCAGTCAAGCAGTTATTTACCTTGTCATTTAATATGGTTATCATAATAAGAAAAGTTTTCCACTAAATTTTAAGCTGCATTAATCTGTCTCGGAATAAATGCCAGTTCGTTTTATCCGCCTTTTTATTGTTTGACCTCTGACAGTATTATGCAATGAATGTTTCCGAGAAAATATATTTTTGTGCGATGTAACTAAAGAAACCCGAAAATGCAATGTGCATTTCATAGCAACCATGTGGAATGCACTAAATCAAGATATGCATGTAAAAAAGTTAAATGTCGACTCGTTATATGGATTATATAATATTTTGTCCAAAATGCATCAAATTCTAACTTCTAAAAGAATTTGTTGTTGGTGCGTTTTCATTGACCGTGAGTATATATATATGTCATTAAACGACATTATTAGAACACATACATTGGACACATTAGTTCTAAAAGATCGGGATAATTCAAATACCATTTAATATGGGTTATCATAGTTAGATTTATAATAATTCTAAAATCATTGATGGAAAATGACAGCTATAGTGTACGATGTAAATTCAGAGCTTCTTGAAAATTAAATATTGCATTCATTTCGTATGAGTGTAGTGACAAGATAAAACTAATGGTATATATATTTTGAAGGGCAATTTTAATAGTCGAGTTTGAACTAGGTTCTATGATAACTTTTTTAGTTCCAAGATATACGTAATCTTGATTAAGATTATATCAGCTTCAACTTGATATATGATGAGCTTGTGTGTTGATCTTAACTTCCTGTCTCAATTTTCGTCTTTCTTAAAGTAGTCAACAGGTACTAAAATCATGAAACTATAGTATGATAAGGTGTAGGGCCAAAACAAACAGAGACTGCAACATTAATGTGTTTAATGTAATATTAAGAAGTTGTCAGTGATACTATTCTTTTATAATTCATGGATTTCAGACATCAAGCGTCGGAGAATACAGACGCGCTGAAAGACAAGGTACAGACAATAACTAGCATGCTACATCACCGGAAGTCAATACAACGAAATCGTCAATTTCATCAGCGTCATCTTACCAGGAACGCCCTCTATGGTTAGTTGGTTCATTGTACTTGTCGTGTGTTTGCCTTTTCAATGAAACCTTGAAGTCATGTGCTATATATATGTCGCTTGGAGTAAATCTTGCATGAAGTAAATTAATAGCCGTGGTAAATGGTAATAACACACTTGTATGGCTTCAGAAACTCCACTGAGACTTGTTTACCTTTGAAACCTGTTCATAATTGCTGGCATTAACTTAGTTCTCTTATTGTTATAAAAGCCATAATCATGTTTAAACAAGATAATGGAAACACTCCATAGTGATAGTTGTATTTAAAATACTGCACAATTATTTCCTTCAAAAAATGGGAACATGTAATACTACAGACAAGAGGTAAATTAAACTAATACCTGCTCGTTTAAGTATATGTAATTTTATGAAAATAGAATTGGGAAACTCAGTTAAATGTTATAAAAATAGATACAAAAGTCGACCAAGAAATGTATCCCTCACAGAACGCAGTACACCGAAAACACGCGCACAAACCAATAAACAATTAGAGAAAAAAATAGAAACAAAAAAGCGACACCACAAACATAACAGAGTTGACCACAAAGGTACCGTCTTGGAACGGTCAGTGGCAACAAGGGTATCGTCTTGGAAAGGTCAGTGGCAAAAAGGCCGCTTTGTGGGTTTAAACCAGGTTCTAATTAAAGAAACTAAACCGCCAAATAACGGCAAAATTACACAATACCGTTTATCAAAATTATATCCAGGTGTTCAGGTCATATTATAATGCGGATGTGCCGATAAAAAGTAAGATTTATTCATGGGTTCTTAAAATATTCGTGGTTGAATAAGCGTAAAATGAATGTAGAGTTGGTAACCCTTAATTCGATGCTCCAATTTCGGGGTTTGGCTTGCCTGGTGAAAGCCGTTTATTTTGAGTTTGGATTCTCAAAATATGTAAGTTATATGTGTCAGTATAGGTTTAGCAACGGTGTACAGCTGATGTAAAATGTGCCTGTTGATGGCAGGATAGGGACTTTAAGATACACCAAACCTCGCTCTTACCCCATTCTCCTCCCATTTCAAAGGGACCGTGTAAATAAGGAAATCCCCGCCAGGCTATATAATCTAGCAAACTAGTATTTATATACAATATCCGTAAAAAACAAAGATGATCATGTATGTACAAATTAAAAAACAGCACAAAAGCCTAGAAAGTCGCATAGTAAGTACTCGTTGACTTGGCAGAAACCGGAGCAACAAAGAATAAACCGTTAAGGGCACGGCAAGACAATATTTAAGACAAATATTTACCTTCCTTTTCAGGGTTTTGGTTGACGTATTTAATCATGTATGTACGAATTAAAAAACAACACAAAAGCCTAGAAAGTCGCAAAGTAAGTACTCGTTGACTTGGCAGAAACCGGAGCAACAAAGAATAAACCGTTAAGGGCACGGCAAGACAATATTTAAGACAAATGTTGACCTTCCTTTTCAGGGTTTAGGTTCACGTATTTGTAGGGTCCACAATAAGGGTCATCACACAAAGAATAAATCGCAAATGCGAACTGTAAATACGTATGTTATTAATATGTATCATTAAATATGCACTTAGGATAGGGTCACAACCTCTTTTGATAAATTGTCTAACAAGTTTGTTAAAGATTATATAAAATTGATCATGACCAATACTGATTTATAATCACATTCTTGTTAGCATGAAAATAATCGTGTAATATTTAAACAAGTTGCTACTTACTACATAATAAACGAGTCAATGATACTATGGGCTTTTATTTATGTTCATATATTGGGTTAAATGACTTAAGAGAGCCAATGTTTTTAAAAAAAAAATTATGGTAGCGCCGTGGTGTAATGGGTTAGCATTGCGGCTTAGTAACCCAGGGATCGCGCACTCAATCCCAGCCAGGACCGAATTGGGTTAATTATCGAAATATTTCAAAAGTATTTCCTACCTTACCAGTCCTTCGGATGAGACTTTAAACTGAGGTCTGCTCGCTAAAATGCTTAGTGCAATACAGCGAGGATAAATAAACGCTTATACGCAAGTTTTTCTTAACTCGGGATTAACATGCTACGGAGGCATATATCAGGTGTTAAGGGTAATATAAACCAGCAAGATTCAGGTTACAATTGCCGATTCAGAATGGAAATTAAAGTGTTCTTATAGTTCGGATTTTATGTTATAATTTGTTGCTTTATATGTATCTGAACATTTTCGAGAAATTTAGTTGGTGTAAGGTTACCTTAGAATAATGTTTCAACAATTTCTGTGAAATGATCTTTGAAATATCAAAAAATAATTTTAAATTTTGTTAAAATAGTCTTTATCAAAAGAGGCTATAACCCTATCATTTTGCAACGCACTACATGTTTATTGGTTAACTCATTTACAGTTCGCAATAATGTTTTTCTCTTTGTGAGATGTGGACCGTACGATGACGTTGACGTTCATGTTGAAAGAGATGGTCAAGTTCAAAGGTTAAAAAAATATATATAAATAGATTAATAATGTAAAAGATCTACTATTGTAACAAACAAGACATGTGACTAGACCCTGACAATAACATCTTCCATAATGTAACATATTATTGATATTGTATTATATGGGTAACCGTGCACACAGAGTATCCCTTTTTTCTTCTTTTTTTCTGTTTCTTTTATAGGATTAAGAGAAGGTCCATTAAAAAAAATGCTTTAAGACATTATAAGATTGACAGCAGTTTTTACAAAAATGAGTGAAAGAGTATGAGAGTATTTATGGAACACATGTATTGATTTTGTAAAATCTTGTATAACTCTCATATTAGCATATTATTATCCATGTTGTTAATAGCCAAATAAATGGGCCTTGTAGAAGGGCTGAAAAAAAAAAAAAAAAAAAAATTCAATGTGTGTCTTAAATCTTCTTTTCGTGCTCTTAACGGTTTATTCTGTTTTTGCTCTTGCTCTTACCAAGTAAATGAGTACTCGCTTTGTGGCTTTCTATACGTGTTTTATATCCATATATACATGACCATATTTTTAACTTAATAATATAGCATATTAATACTGCATAGATAGCCTGTCGGGGATTTCTTATTCTTACTGTCCAGTTTAATTCAGATGACAATCGGATGAGTGAGCTTTGGTGCACGATAGAACATGGTTTAAACCCCTACAGCCTTTTTGCCACTGACCTCTCCATGGGGGTACCCTTTTTCGCCAACCCTTGTGTTTTGTGTTGTCGCACAATTTGCTTCATTACAAGTGTCATTGTTATAGTTTTTGTTCTGAATGAATGTTTTGGTTGACTGCTTTGTGAATGCTACGTTCCCTGTTCAACCTCAATTCCGCTTGTATTATATACCCGAACACGTGAATTATTAACATGTTAAATATGTTTCAGTAGGTGGGACATCAGCTGGTAGAATATCTGCATCGTTACCTCCGGTGTTGCCGGCTATACTCAGCGAAAGATTACGAAAACGTCGATGTTTTGCAGACAAAGAATTAGACAGTACCATCGTTATGACGGACAAGAACAACTTCAAACAAAGCATTGGTAGTCTGCGTTCGTGTGAGCAGTTTTATAACACACCGTTAAATCTCAATAGGTCGGCAACAGATAAAACACTGCTGAGAAGACTTTTTCCGTCACTTAATGAAAATTTCTTGGAGGTCGTTTGGCAAGGATGCGGTTGCGATGCTGGCAGGTGTATCCAACATTTACTGGCATCATTTCCCGTGTCTAGGGAATGTGAGGCAGTGTCTCATCCAGCGGTAATTGCAGGGAGTTATTCTTCATTAAAGATTCCTAAATCGACATCATTAGGACACACTATGCATTTCATTAAAAGAAACTTCATCGGATCTGAGACTGATTGCGTGAAACGATCAGAAATGCCAGTTCCATCTATTACGCATCTGCCGATGTTGGTCCCGCAAACAAAACAAGATAATATTAGGATTAGTTGCCATGACACCATGGCGGATAAAAGACCTCAAACACAAACAGACATTGAAGATAGATTTCAAATTAATGAAAACTTAAATTCAGACAATGATACAGAAATAGTGTTTTGCAAAACAAGATGCGATTTGAAAAATAAACCAAAGGACTTGCAAGAATCACCAACCATAAAATCAAAAGCAAGTGGATTGAAATTTTCAGTTGCTTCTATTCTAGGATACGAGTAATGAAGAAACTAACATCATTATACATGTTTCTAGTATGTCGTTTAGAAAAATAGCATTAGTGCCATATGGTGGCCCTAAAAAGTCTCCCCGTACATCCAATCAAGTGTTATCGTTTCATCCCACAGGGATTGTATTACATTCATAGATCCAGTTTTACCCTGATCTACTTTTAAAATATAAAAGTAATTTAAGAACTCTTCTGCGACAAGGACTGTCACAACCGGACTTCTAAGGTGATGTGATTTACAAACTTCTTAAGATCCTTGGTCATAATCACTTTCATACAATCTTTCTTGAACTTGTCAAAACGTTTATCGAAATAGGTTATGACCCTATCATTTTGCAACGCTCTGCATGTTTAGTGGTTGACCTATTTCGCCACTATGTTTTCCTCTTCGATTGTGCGATGACCGGACAGTTGGTGAACCCTTGGATGACATCAAAGGACGGTAGCGTTTGATGCCTGTCTTATATGTTGTCTTGTCGTGCCCTTAATGGTTTGTTCTCTGGCTTCTTTCCTCGAGTACTTGCTTTGAGGCCTTCTATGCTTTTGTTTCTTAGATTCAGACATACATGATCATCTATGTGTGATACTTTCATTGCCTTTTAATCATAGTGCTGGGTTGTTTGTTAGAGAATATAATCTGGCGGGGATATCATTATTTACATTGTCCCGTTTTATTGTGATGACAATAGGGTTAGAGTGAGGTTTGGTGCACATAAAACCTGGTTTAAACCCACAGCGGCCGTTTTTGCCACTGACCGTTCCAAGGCGGTAGCCCTATTGTCAACCCTTTTTGTGTTTGTATACATGTGTGTTTGTATACATGTGTTTTATTCATCTCAGTAATTATTGTTTTTTCTATGCATGTTTTTGGTTGACTGTACGTGGTCCTTCAGTGTTTCATTTTCTGTTCAACTGTTATATCTACTTTTAGAAATGAAAGCATCGCATAAGATCAAATAAAAGAAAAAATTGGAGAGAAAGTTAGAATTACTATGGTTATAAGGGATTTGCTTCCACAGATTAAAAAA
Source organism: Cyrtodaria siliqua (assembly GCA_037043455.1). Taxonomy (NCBI): domain Eukaryota; kingdom Metazoa; phylum Mollusca; class Bivalvia; order Adapedonta; family Hiatellidae; genus Cyrtodaria; species Cyrtodaria siliqua. The sequence continues at coordinate 28,733 of JAWPHD010006195.1, read as the reverse complement.
ATTCTGCATGTCTGTAGGAAACCAATAAACCATGTATGTGAAATCCTGTCTGTTTTCCTTCTGACAAAATTGATATGTGAATGAAACGATATTTTTCAGGACATATAACAACCAATAAATGGTATAGAACCCTTTGTTTACACAAATAATGGCTTATTGTACATACAATCTCGCAATTAAATACGAGTTTTACTGCAGCCAGAGACCTGACATCACCAAACGAAGTCACTGCCGCACCTATGCATTTTTATAGACTTCAGGGCACAAGCAGACTATCCCAAAATGCAGTACCGTATGCCCACTCACTATTGCATTTAGATTGTTTCCAAACCCAATAGAAAATTGCTTACATCTCGATTTCTTCAAGTTCCTATCAAAAACTCATCCGACTATAGGCATTACGTTTTCTCATCAATCTGAATTTACTTATCATAAGATCAGACTTGTTTTTCTAATATAATTTATATACACTTGGTTCTTTATGTCAAGATATCGACGGGCAAAAAGCCAAAAGACAACCACAGCCCACTTGAGCTTTGCAAGTTTAGAAGATTGTGTCGCATTTTGACGTAAAAATGCCTTTCTGGAAGTATTAAAACCACACAATTCAAATCTGTTTTACTACAATTTATTATTTAAAGTTACAATTTACGTTGTATGAGCTAATTTTCTACTTAAGATGATCTTAGGTTGAACTATTATTTAGATTTAGTGTAACCTATAACCTACGGAATATTTCATTGAAAATTAGCAGTAATATTCTGTTTTTTATGGTTTCTAAACAGAAAGAATTTATAAATCATTATCATTATACAATACAAATAAAGTTCAGGGCCCTGCTTTATTAAACATCTTACAATAAGTCTCAAATTTTAAAATCGTTCACTTTTTGCACCTAAGCATTCAATGTAGAAATTTATGTGTGCACGTAGTGCAAAAATATCACAAGCAGAAGGAAATGAAATGAAATCACGTTTATTTGAAAATTGTAATTTATAGTGAAGCATTTAAAAAATTGATTTACGATCAAAATGGTCGTAAGTTGTTACATAAAATGGGGCCCAGGTCCGTATTTTAGAAACAATGCAATCAATGCAACATGAATGTTGTAAAATATCACAGGTTTGTCAATATATACAAATAAATAAATTCATAAACATATCTTATCAAATAAGAATCAATACCCTCTGTGCATTACTCTCTACAAAACGTTACCTTCGACATAACATGTACAACTACTAAAATATATAACAAGTTAAACTATTTTGGGTTAACATTCATGATCCCTCTGTTACAACACTATGCATGTACATTAATGGAACTAATTCTCTAAGTAGAAAGCAGTTAGAAAGTTATTAGGTGTCAATCCTGTTTTTGTAAGTTTAATAAATAAAATTCAATTTTAAAATAACCCTAGCCGAAATCTTAAATATCCTCATTCAAACATATTTTAGTCTTTTTTAATACACAACTGATGCAAATTCTGTACTTATGACTGGGGTAATTTTTTTTAAGACTAAACATTATTATGCAATTTAAATGTTCCTTTTTTCTCAAAATACACTTTATTATACTAATAAATATTTAGTTTTATCAATACATACACTGGACTACATTATAGGCATGTATGAATACTGCCAGATTTAAAAAATAAATAATCTGTAATCACATGAATGATAGACCAAACATTTTAATATAAAGGAACTACATTCTAAAATCTACAATATCTGTATCAAGTATTTTACGGATACTCTTGAAATATAACAAAAACACCAAGAGTTCATGCAGAATTTTCTGTGATAACCGTACACTGGACACTCAGGTAATAATTTATCCTACTACCCAGTATTCCCCACTCTCACCATGCATACAACAATCATCCAGTCATACCTCGGTTACAACCCTGCATTAAATAGGTCTGGGCAGGAACAGAAGGTATTGTGCAACCTGATTTTAATGTCAATTCTTTTTTTTCAATTAATTTCTAGATATTTGGATCAATAACACAGACAATAATGAATACAAAAGATTTCATTATAGGCAAATAATGAATATCCTAATCCCACCAATTATCAATTAATTATCTACTGGAAACAGATGCATCTGATTGGTCAACTCAGATGAGAATCTGACTGCCTCGCTCCAACAAAAATGAGACAGTGTGCGTCACATGATAGATCACAGTTTACAGGTTGTAAGCCAATATTAATGAACATTTCCAAACTAACTTATCTTTGGGACACGTGTCTATCCTGTTAATGGTTTTCTTTTTTTACTTTTTGTGCGCTTTTCCTATATACTATTTTAGGGTTGTCTAAACAACATGGAGAGACCACATTTTTCTTAGGTCGAAATATTTCAGGATTGCTGGTTGTCCTTTTAATATGGAGAAGTTCAATTGATTTAAAATCTTATTCCATGGCTGAAATGTATAGATTGAATGTTTACTAAACATTACTCCAGAATTCAACACATTTATATAAATAATCATTCATGACGAAGATTCTGGCGTGATGAGGATCATGATGAATGATGTGTGACTGTGGTGATCATCATTTATGGATGGTTTCTGTACAGCTCACTGTCCATTCATTTAGTTCACTCACTGGCATCAGGTGATGGGCAATCTGTAATGGTAACAAGACAATGTTTAAAATATTTGTTTAACGTGTGTGTCTAAACAATTACACACATTATATAGAACTCTTGATATTAAAGATATATGTATGTATGGTAGGTAAGGTTTAACATAACTTAATCTTACAGCCATGTCACGACCATGTCTACTTCTAACAGTGAGCTCTATGCTCAACTTTATCTTTATAGTACTGCCACACTAGCTAGAATACCACCCTAGACATGACATGATACCCCACCCAGTCACATTATAGGGACACCGGGACGACCAGTCCCAGAACTACCCTTTATATGCTGAACCCTAGACATATGACATGATACCTCACCCAGTCACATTATACTGACACCGGATTGACAAGTCTCTGAACTACCCTTTATATGCTGAACCCTAGACATACGACATGATACCTCACCCAGACACATTATACTGACACCAGGACGACTTGTCCCTGAACTACCCTTTATATGCTGAACCCTAGACATATGACATGATACCTCACCCAGTCACATTATACTGACATCGGGACGACCAGTCCCAGAACTATCCTTTATATGCTGAACCCTAGACATATGACATGATACCTCACCCAGTCACATTATACTGACATCGGGACGACCAGTCCCTGAACTACCCTTTATATGCTGAACCCTAGACATATGACATGATACCTCACCCAGTCACATTATCCTGACATCGGGACGACCAGTCCCAGAACTACCCTTTATATGCTGAACCCTAGACATATGACATGATACCTCACCCAGTCACATTATACTGACATCGGGACGACCAGTCCCTGAACTACCCTTTATATGCTGAACCCTAGACATATGACATGATACCTCACCCAGTCACATTATACTGACATCGGGACGACCAGTCCCTGAACTACCCTTTATATGCTTAACCCTAGACACATGACATGATACCTCACCCAGTCACATTATACAGTCACCGGGACTACCAGTCCCTGAACTACCCTTTATATGCTGAACATCAAGCAAGGGAGCTACTAGTACAATTTTCATAAAGTTTTGGTATGAATCGGCCATGATTGAACCCACGACCTCCTGCATGCGAGGCAGACGCTCCATCACTAGGCCTCGCCATGTTCGATATTATGGTGTCTTTGTTAGAAGTCTAGGTTGTCATTCCTTATGTACCAATGTCAAACAATTACACAGCTTAATATTTTAATATACAGCATTCTCTATAGCATGTTACTGTTATTATAATCTTAATCTGGAAGAAAACATCAAAACCAGTGGAAAAACACATGTCTATTCTCGGTGCACAAGTATAATTTTTCCTGAAAACTTTATTCTAAGCCCACTTCTAACGGAGGGAGTTCAGTGGTGCAGTGGATATCATGGTAGACACTTAGTCTGACGATCTCGGGTATGAGCCTCATCATGGCCGCTGGTCTCTTCCCTTAGCCTTGTACGTCAGATGGGGACGTAAATGGGGTGGTCCAGTTTATCGGTGTCTATCCTCCAAGCACATTAAAGAACCATAGGAATCGGTTTGATTGCCAATGTATCCATCCTCACTCTGCTCAACTTAGTTTGTTATTATAAGTAATCAATTAGGATCCAACACAATAAATATAAACATATTTAAGTTCAACATACTGCTGTTTCCTGGGGGTCAATGTCAAATGTGTAGTCTAGGTTGTCTCTGTTGCTGGTAACGTTTTTACTCCTACTGCAATCTATCTCCATGCTCACAGAACTGCGTGACTATAAATATAACATTGTAAAATACAATATTGGTTACAACATAGTAGGAGAAAATTTGACTAATATACACCATGTGTTCGAACATACTGGGCGTCATGTGACTGTAATATACAATGTTGTTTACATCATGGTAGAATAGGGACTAATTTGCCTATAATTATACACCACTGGTTCCTACATATTAGTAGGGTGTCATGTGACTGTAATATACAACATTGGTTATTACATAGTAAGGCCATGGGACTGTAATATACAACATTGGTTATTACATAGTAGGGCATCATGTGACTGTAATATACATCATTGGTTATTACAAAGTAGGGCATCTTGTGACTGTAATATACATCATTGGTTATTACATAGTAAGGCCATGTGACTGTAATATACAACATTGGTTATTACATAGTAGGGCATCATGTGACTGTAATATATATCATTGGTTATTACAAAGTAGGGCATCATGTGACTGTAATATACACCATTGGTTATTACATAGTAGGGCATCATGTGACTGTAATATACACCATTGGTTATTACATAGTAGGGCATCATGTGACTGTAATATACATCATTGGTTATTACAAAGTAGGGCATCATGTGACTGTAATATACACCATTGGTTATTACATAGTAGGGCATCATGTGACTGTAATATACAACATTGGTTATTACAAAGTAGGGCATCATGTGACTGTAATATACAACATTGGTTATTACATAGTAGGGCATCATATGACTGTAATATACATCATTGGTTATTACATAGTAGGGCATCATGTGACTGTAATATACATCATTGGTTATTACAAAGTAGGCATTATGTGACTGTAATATACAACATTGGTTATTACATAGTAGGGCATCATGTGACTGTAATATACACCATTGGTAATTACATAGTAAGGCATCATATGACTGTAATATACATCATTGGTTATTACATAGTAGGGCATCATGTGACTGTAATATACAACATTGGTTATTACAAAGTAGGGCATCATGTGACTGTAATATACAACATTGGTTATTACATAGTAGGGCATCATATGACTGTAATATACATCATTGGTTATTACATAGTAGGGCATCATGTGACTGTAATATACACCATTGGTTATTACATAGTAGGGTGTCATGTGAATGTAATATACAACATTGTTTATATCATGGTAGGGTAGGATTGACTAAAATACATTGTTTACAACATAGCATGGAGTAATTTATTTCTTTTGCTGACAAAATGGTACTCAAACTATTACAGGATTTATTACATTTTTTTTGTTGTAAAATAATACCCCCAAATCATGCATAAATCATACGCACAAATCATGCCCAAATCATGCACATGTATGAATCAAGTACATGTAAAAATCATCAAATCAGATCCTTTTTTGCTGCTAATGTTCAATAAATATATATTTATCAAAAATGTTGAAGCATTGTAAGTTTTATTTATGAAATTAGTTCGAACCAGGAAAGGAGAAGAAAGGTATTAAGTTGGAATAATAACATATTGTGAATCCAGATTCTGGCCTGCAGGTATGCTCTTTACGAATTCATTTTTAAAATGAATGAATAAATGTGAATGAATGAATGGAAGAATGTTTTTCAACCCTTTAAGAGAATTATAAGACCATGTTAGTCACTGTTTTACTGTTAAGATACTCACTCTGTTATCAATGACCACGGTGGCTCTGTGTTCATTTTTATATGTATACATATACAAGTCTTTCATGTTGCGTATTTTCACTGGTTCACTCTGCAAAAATAAATATAAATATTTTTTAGAAATTCTTTATAAATAGGCAAGAGTTGTATAACGAAAATACTTGATGCCCATATATTGTTCTTTTTTCCCCTGCAATTTAGCATGAAGAAAAGTGTGTGAAATTAAAATTCAGCACAATTTTATTTTTTGTTTTGTTTAGGTCAGATTAGTAATACAGCTAAGACCAAGTTACTCAATGTTCAAGGCATCATCATAAATAGTGTAGTAAGTTGATGAGTAACGATACTCACAATTACAAAAAAACTAAGTTTTTTTTATCAAAAACAGTATGAGTAAAATACTTTTTCAAAAACTCAGCTTATCTGCAGCTCTGCCAATGCCAATTTTTTTTTGCAATAATCCAATATTAAAAGGGAGATAATTTTGGTAACAGGCTTGACAGAGTTATGGTGCTTGTAACACAGAGGATGAACATGTATGCCCCGTTTCAAAGTTTTCTGTCAATAGATTTTTGGAATATGACAAAAATTTAACAAAAAAATCTAAGTGTAAAAGGGGAATAATTATGTTAACTTCATGCCAGAGTTATGATGCTCATCACAAATGGCTTTGTAATGACGATGAATATGTGTGACACGTTTCAGAGTTTTCTGTCAATTGGTTTTTGGATATGATAAACTGAAACTTTCAAATATAAAACTGAAATTCAGGAGAAAATTACACTGAAATTCAGGACTGGGACTCTGAGATTACTAAACCTGTGATTTCTAACAAAGGGACTCCAGCAACTGAGTGCCAACTGTGTATCAATTCAGAAACAGCTCAACGGTTTTACTTACACACTTTTCAATGGCAGAGTTGCATATTTCCTTAACAAATTCCTTTTTGTCTAGAGATTCTATTCCTGTAACTTTGAGACTGGGTTTCCTCCGACTTGTTTCTTCCACATACACATCAACTCGGAATGGACATGCCTGAAGTATAATATTGCAAGTGAGAAACTCTGAAGGGCTGTACTAAATATAAACTACATAGTGCGATCACCACACTGAAAAATAGACATTTCTTTGTCTATTATAGCATCCCAAATATCAAAATGATCTGCATTTCATTCAAGACGAACATGTTTTCACAAATAATGTCCCCTGTAAAGTTTCATGAATCCCTCTGAAATCCTGACATTTTTAGCAATCAAATAGTTGCCCCCATTATATAATATATTTTAAAACAGTGTGACTTGACAATACTATCGTGAATGGCAGAGTGACCCCCAATTTTTAAATTATAACCAACTCAAACATTATACCTCCCATTTCAAATTTGTCAAATTTTCTGTTCAATTTTTTTTTTAATTAATAAACTAATTTATGAGTGCTTATGAAGGTTATTCATTTTGTGGCCGACTGGTTCGAGTCTCCGACTTGAAATCACGTGCCCCTTACTGCTATGGGTTCGAGCCCTCATGGGACCAGGAATCTTCAGTCTTCCTCCACCAATGGAAGCAATGGAAGCTGGAAAGTCGCCATAAGACCTTAGCTGTTAGTGCGACTAAAAAATCCAATTCAATTCATTTACCTCATCCATAATGAGAGCCTTATTGAGCCCCATACTGTTGAGTGTGATCCACAGATCCTCTACATCTCCGTCGGCATCCTCGGCTTCCATGACATTCAGTTCAATAAACCCGGCCTTTGTAATCTCCCCATCCTGTAGGGACGTACGCTCTACAATAAATACAATCATTCATACACAGACAATTCAGGAAGTTTCTTCACATTCCCCTTCATTCAATGTCATCATAAGACATCATCCTCATCAGACAGAATATAGAATTAGAGAAATGCCAATACAAATTGAACAGTTGATAGGTTGGAACATTACATCTACACAAATGGTATTTAAAATGATTGTTTATTTACACCATTGGAACTAATCAGTTTGAGAAAAGCTGATGCTGTGATGCATTGGTGTATCTAGTCCAAAACACGGTGTCAGACTAATTGCCTGCAATCCTCCCTAATCTGGATATTGGTGAAGCCCGATCAATCGATACGGTTAACAGAAGAATTACTATAAACAGCATTCATATTTATTTATGGCAATCCTATGGTCATACCTTCAACAACCTCCCATTCATCCTCGCCAAGTTCCTCTCCGCTAGTGCGTAGGTTGAACCAGTTAAACTCATCTTTACTCATTGTTCCATTGTTGTCAAGGTCACACAGGTCAAATATGTCCTCCAGAGCTCTCCTGTTCAAAAACAAAACAAATTCAGTCATGAAACGTATTTCTGTAATTCCCGCCAAGTCTCGCCCCATTGTTGTATGACCAGACGAGATGTCGCCATAGATGGCCTTTTATACAGAACTTGATTAACCCCGTAATTTGAAACAGTCACAACCAATTTATACAGTGAAATGTGTTAATTGGAAATTGTTTGAACTCCAGTGATCTAATACAAGACTAAACAAAACTAGATGGCCTCGGCTAGCATGATGATCCCAGAGTTGTACCAGAAGCCAGGCGTGACCTTTAGTTTGACAACTAGAAAGGTGTTCCACGGAACAATTGTGTCACCTGCCGTGTATTTATTTCATCAATCATCAGGTACAATCTAACTATAAAGTCTGAAGACTGAGGGTGCAATCCTTCATCAAATATGAAGCCGATTTTTTTAAATTGTTAAAGTTTATGAAAAGGGTTCCTAAGGAGGAATTGTACAAAAACAGTGTATAAAGTTTTTGTACAGGTTAGTCTGCATGTTAAAGTTTTTTTTATGAAAAGAGGCATAACTTTGCCAAAATGAATATCAGAGTTATTGGTCACGGGTAACAACACTCCTTTGGGTAAGATGAATTTGTGTGTGAAGTTTCATAAACATAGATCAAACACTTTTTAAGTTATGGCCAGTTATGATCTTGGTTCGGTTGCAGGTTAAAGTTTTATGAAAAACGGCATAACTCTGCCGAAATGGTCAGAGTTACTGGACATGTTTAACAACATTCCTTGAGGTAAGATGAAAACGTGTATGAAGTTTCATGAACTTAGGTAAAATAGTTTTCAAGTAATGGCCAAGGTTAGGTTGCAGGTTAGTGTAACGGACGACGACAGACGGACAACGGAAAAGTGATCCCTAAGTGTCTGCCATGCCATGCAGGTACAAGCTTAGTTAAACATGGAAGATTATGTCTGAACGATGAAAGAAACACTCTGATGCAGTTTTTTTTTCTCTTTTTGAAAATCAGATGTGATGGACTGTTATTTCAAAGGAAATAGGTCACAGTGACAAATGCCAGATGCAAGCACGGACAGATACTTATGCTCCCAATGCCAAGGTAATCATTTAGCATGCACGCTCGACAAATAATCAGTGTTTTCTTATAAGTACAAACCTAAATGCCGAGGTTATAAAGTACAAACCTAAATGCCGAGGTTATAAAGTACAAACCTAAATGCCGAGGTTATAACAAGTTTTTCCTCTTTGTCCTTCTTCACCAGTTTTGCCTCCTTCACATGGGTCTCCGAGTCTGTGGACCGTTGTTTGAACCGACAGCCGGTGGTGTATGGCAAGACCTGGTACTCTCCTGCAGACAGCTGGCACTTGATGCCATATTTCTGAGGATAAGAGCATGTATGTGATTTTTGGATTTTTCTAAGTAAAATTACCGTAGAAAATTATTATAAAAGGATTAGTAATGGATAAGATGATGCTTTATTTTCTATTTTTCACAAAAGATTCAAATGTTTACATTTGTTTCCTTATGTTATTAATTGTAAGTAATCCACACAAAAATAAATAGAGGCTATTTGTTGGTTTGTCATGAATATAGGATTTATTTTCATCGAGAAGTGGGAAAACGTATATTTTAAAGAGTGCTTTAAGTTTTCTCACTAATCCTATATTCACGACAAACCAACACATATTCTATTTATTATATACTTACAACCTTGCAACTTAGGAAAAACATAATGTGCCAAAACAATGACGTCAATAACGTCAACATTGTCAACAGCGGCATTACGTCATTTTCGGTATTTCACATGTGAAATAAAAATAAAAATATAAGATTTTATTTTAATCATAAAATCCACTATTTCACTGGAAAGTATATAATACAATAATAACACAAAACATACTGACATGTAGAAGAGAATAGTGTCATTTGGTTAAGCGCATAAACAAGCTAGTCATTTATTTTATATAGAGTATAGCTTCAACAAGCAGTCACATACCCCCTTTATGTCCCGCTGCTCGGCGAACGTGACAAGTTTACCATGGCAATCAAACACATATAAGGCTGTATCTACTGGCTCCAACCCTGCCAAACTCACTGAAAACATGCACATATGGATTAAGCTCTCTAAACACTCACATTATGTCCATGCAGTACAAATATGATTAACATTTCGTGGTCCGTCTTAATTCCATGAAGCGATGTGAAAGCTTACATTACCATGAATTTATAACGGATATTTCGACAATAAAACACGTTTAAAAACAATTTTTTTACTGAAAAAAACGTGATAACCTGTTTAAAATTACCTATTAAATGTTTTAATTTTACAATATGCGAAGTTTTTAAGACAGAATTAAGATTTCTTTTTGTTTCATACCCCAGCCAACCTCGTTTTCGCTTCTTGGAGAAGGGGTCGGATGGGGTATGAAAGTTAATACTCGGACTACGTAATGAGAAATCACCAGTGTACTTAAACAATGATCAAGTATTGTGAACACTAATTCAAAATTCTGATGTAATCAAATATATTTTGTTGAAACAAAATGGTCCTACTTTATCAATGTTCTTATCCAGGCAAAATTTGACAATATAACTAACATGATTAAGAGATAACCATTCGTCACCTTTGCGGTAAAAGGTGCTACTAGTATAATATGAATAAAGAAGGCACATCATTTTACTTCTAAGGTGATGCATTGCACAAAATATTAAGTTCCATAGCTATAAATTACTATTAAGTTTATTTAAATGTTAAGTACAATCTGAATTCTACTGGTGCCCCAATTTTGACACCACGTTAGTCCAGTACAAACAGGAAATCGGTCTGGGTACGAATGCAAGCAAGCTAAAATGCACTCTTTTCATCAATGTTATTCAATCATGTTTAAATAACAATCATATGAAGTATCTTGGTCAACATTATTTTTTTTAGATCTAAATGGGCTTTTTCATCGTTCTTAACCTTTTGGTTGCTACATATAGAGAATATTATGTCAGTGCCTTTTACTATCAATTTTATTAGGCGAGGCTCAGAAAACGAAGAATGGTGAGGCTCTGCCGAGCCATTCTTCGTTTTCGTGCCGAGCCTAATAAACCTGATAGTAAAAGGCACTGACATAATATTCTATTTATCATGTAGATTATCCACATTTTCTGTATGAATTACTATTATTATCTATTTCTCCGAATGTAACGCTTATCGAGGACGCCGCCATGTTGTTGTTTTTTGTTTGTTTTATGACGTCAGGCAACGTTACGTGCATGACGTCAGATAACGTTACGAACAATAAACACCGAGGGATTCCGCATTGATTTGCTCTATTGGTCAGTGGATAAATAAAGCAAAATTTAATAGGTCACCCCTTTATTAGGCAGAAAAGTGCACATCTACATGATAATTCCGTTTATAATGCTATAGACTCATATCACTATTACACTGACTTAAGTAGAACACATACACCATTTCAGTGTTACATGTATATATAAACTGTGTATGGAAATTAACTTAACATTTTTCTTCTGTTCGGCTTCTTTAATTATCATTGTAAATATGCATTATTAAATGTTTAACCCTATCCATATTTGCACTTACAACACGCTGGTTCCTGTATGGGATATGCAGACAGGAATACAGTACTGTCCTCTGCAAGCTTCAGGTTGTACACGTGTGTCACAATCTCATCCTCCTCGTAGAAGAAACACCCCTTACTGCTGCAGTGTACCCAGTCCTGCAATTACACAATAAATCACCTTATGTCCTCTTTTCTTGGGTCCAAACTCCAAGGCAAAGTCCCGTTCATTTTCAATTAAAATAACTTATTCGGAATCCTGGATGCAGTGACACTGCATGTCGGAAGTCAAATCTACTTTAACCATGAAAAGAGAATGCATGTCAAAATAGAAACAACAACAAATGCCTCTTTGTTTGGCATGGTTTTCCAACCTTCTGTGACACAAACAGTTAGCAGGGTTTTCCAACTTTCTGAGACAAAAATGACAAAAATGAAGAAATACATGTTTTACTCAATCACTGATTTAAACTGATGATCCTTCCGAGACATCACATCTAAATATTCGTACCTTTAAATATTCATATGTTTATGACGTCTAACATCTCAACTTCATCACATTTTATCAGTCTGTACAAATTTCTCATAAAGATTATATAAAAATGAATGCCAGTGTACAAACTCAGTTCAAATTTTCGTAATTCATCGTTAAAAAGAATGGAAAGGGTGGACAAATTAACAAAAATTGGAAGACAGACAAGGATGCTATGATTTGAAGGTTCTTTGGAAATGGAAGTCACCATTCTGAGAACTATGACATCATAGTTCTAATTTACCATATATGGAATATTTATATAATCATTAATTTGTAGTGACTTTCTATAGACCATCAGTAGGCTTAGCATGCCATCTCTGGGATGGTTAAAATAGGTAACTTATCTATAGACCATCAGTAGGCTTAGCATGCCATCTCTGGGATGGTTAAAATAGGTAACTTATCTATAGACCATCAGTAGGCTTAGCATGCCATCTCTGGGATGGTTAAAATAGGTAACTTATCTATAGACCATGAATTAAATGCTTCAGGGAGGTCTTGAAAGATAACTTCCATATGAAATACTTTGAGGGCTGTGAATTAAATACTTAAGGGAGGTATTGAAAGATAACTTCTGTATGAAATACTTAGAGGGCAGTGAATTATATACTTCAGGGAGGTCTTGAAAGATAACTTCTGTATGAAATACTTAGAGGGCAGTGAATTAAATACTTCAGGGAAGTCTTGAAAGATAACTTCTGTATTAAATACTTAGAGGGCAGTGAATTATATACTTCAGGGAGGTCTTGAAAGATAACTTCTGTATGAATTACTTAGAGGGCAGTGAATTAAACACTTCAGGGAGGTCTTAAAAGATAACTTCTGTATGAAATACTTAGAGAGCAGTGAAATAAATACTTCAGGGAGGCCTTGAAAGATAACTTCTGTATGAAATACTTAGAGGGCAGTGAATTAAACACTTCAGGGAGGTCTTGAAAGATAACTTCCATATGAAATACTTAGAGAGCAGTGAATTAAATACTTCAGGGAGGTCTTGAAAGATAACTTCTGTATGACATACTCAGAGGGCTGTGAATTAAATACTTCAGGGAGGTCTTGAAAGATAACTTCCATATGAAATACTTAGAGAGCAGTGAATTAAATACTTCAGGGAGGTCTTAAAAGATAACTTCTGTATGAAATACTTTGAGAGCAGTGAAATAAATACTTCAGGGAGGTCTTAAAAGATAACTTCTGTATGAAATACTTAGAGAGCAGTGAATTATATACTTCAGGGAGGCCTTGAAAGATAACTTCTGTATGAAATACTTAGTGGGCAGTGAATTAAATACTTCAGGGAGGTCTTGAAAGATAACTTCTGTACGAAATACTTAGAGGGCTGTGAATTATATACTTCAGGGAGGTCTTGAAAGATAACTTCTGTATGAAATACTTAGAGGACAGTGAATTAAATACTTCAGGGAGGTCTTGAAAGATAACTTCCATATGAAATACTTAGAGGGCTGTGAATCATATACTTCAGGGAGGCCTTGAAAGATAACTTCTGTATGAAATACTTAGAGGACTGTGAATTAAATACTTCAGGTAGGTATTGAAAGATAACTTCCAGATGAAATACTTAGAGGGCTGTGAATTATATACTTCAGGGAGGCCTTGAAAGATAACTTCTGTACGAAATACTTAGAGGGCAGTTAATTAAATACTTCAGGTAGGTATTGAAAGATAACTTCCAGATGAAATACTTAGAGGGCTGGGAATTATATACTTCAGGGAGGCCTTGAAAGATAACTTCTATATGAAATACTTAGAGGGCAGTGAATTAAATACTTCAGGTAGGTATTGAAAGATAACTTCTGTATGAAATACTTAGAGGGCAGTGAATTAAATACTTCAGGGAGGTCTTGAAAGATAACTTCTGTATGAAATACTTAGAGGGCTGTGAATTAAATACTTCAGGTAGGTATTGAAAGATAACTTCCAGATGAAATACTTAGAGGGTTGTGAATTATATACTTCAGGGAGGCCTTGAAAGATAACTTCTGTATGAAATACTTAGAGGACTGTGAATTAAATACTTCAGGTAGGTATTGAAAGATAACTTCCAGATGAAATACTTAGAGGGCTGTGAATTATATACTTCAGGGAGGCCTTGAAAGATAACTTCTGTATGAAATACTTAGAGGGCTGTGAATTAAATACTTCAGGTAGGTATTGAAAGATAACTTCTATATGAAATACTTAGAGGGCTGTGAATTATATACTTCAGGGAGGCCTTGAAAGATAACTTCTGTACGAAATACTAAGAGGGCTGTGAATTAAATACTTCAGGGAGGCCTTAAAAGATAACTTCCAGATGAAATACTTAGAGGGCTGTGAATTATATACTTCAGGGACGCCTTGAAAGATAACTTCTGTATGAAATACTTAGAGAGCAGTGAATTATATACTTCAGGGAGGCCTTGAAAGATAACTTCTATATGAAATACTTAGAGAGCAGTGAATTATATACTTCAGGGAGGCCTTGAAAGATAACTTCTATATGAAATACTTAGAGAGCAGTGAATTATATACTTCAGGGAGGTCTTGAAAGATAACTTCTGTATGAAATACTTAGAGAGCAGTGAATAATATACTTCAGGGAGGCCTTGAAAGATGACTTCTTTATGAAATACTTAGAGGGCAGTGAATTATATACTTCAGGGAGGCCTTGAAAGATAACTTCTATATGAAATACTTAGAGGGCTGTGAATAATATACTTCAGGGAGGTCTTGAAAGATAACTTCTGTATGAAATACTTAGAGGGCCTCTTAGTTGTGAATTAAATGCTTCAGGGAGGTCTTGAAAGATAACTTCCATATGAAATACTTAGAGGGCTGTGAATTATATACTTCAGGGAGGTCTTGAAAGATAACTTCTGTATGAAATACTTAGAGGGCTGTGAATTATATACTTCAGGGAGGTCTTGAAAGATAACTTCTGTATGAAATACTTAGAGGGCTGTGAATTATATACTTCAGGGAGGTCTTGAAAGATAACTTCTGTATGAAATACTTAGAGGGCTGTGAATTAAATACTTGAGGGAGGTCTTGAAAGATAACTTCTGTATGCAATACTTAGAGGGCTGTGAATTATATACTTCAGGGAGGTCTTGAAAGATAACTTCTGTATGAAATACTTAGAGGGCTGTGAATTATATACTTCAGGGAGGTCTTGAAAGTCAACTTATGTATGAAATACTTAGAGGGCTGTGAATTATATACTTCAGGGAGGCCTTGAAAGATAACTTCTGTACGAAATACTTAGAGGGCAGTGAATTAAATACTTCAGGGAGGTATTGAAAGATAAATTCTGTATGAAATACTTAGAGGGCTGTGAATTATATACTTCAGGGAGGCCTTGAAAGATAACTTCTGTACGAAATACTTAGAGGGCAGTGAATTAAATACTTCAGGGAGGCCTTGAAAAATAACTTCTGTACGAAATACTTAGAGGGCAGTGAATTAAATACTTCAGGTAGGTATTGAAAGATAACTTCCAGATGAAATACTTAGAGGGCTGTGAATTATATACTTCAGGGAGGCCTTGAAAGATAACTTCTTTACGAAATACTTAGAGGGCAGTGAATTAAATACTTCAGGTAGGTATTGAAAGATAACTTCCAGATGAAATACTTAGAGGGCTGGGAATTATATACTTCAGGGAGGCCTTGAAAGATAACTTCTATATGAAATACTTAGAGGGCAGTGAATTAAATACTTCAGGTAGGTATTGAAAGATAACTTCTGTATGAAATACTTAGAGGGCAGTGAATTAAATACTTCAGGGAGGTCTTGAAAGATAACTTCTGTATGAAATACTTAGAGGGCTGTGAATTAAATACTTCAGGTAGGTATTGAAAGATAACTTCCAGATGAAATACTTAGAGGGCTGTGAATTATATACTTCAGGGAGGCCTTGAAAGATAACTTCTGTATGAAATACTTAGAGGGCTGTGAATTAAATACTTCAGGTAGGTATTGAAAGATAACTTCCAGATGAAATACTTAGAGGGCTGTGAATTATATACTTCAGGGAGGCCTTGAAAGATAACTTCTGTATGAAATACTTAGAGGGCTGTGATTAAATACTTCAGGTAGGTATTGAAAGATAACTTCTATATGAAATACTTAGAGGGCTGTGAATTATATACTTCAGGGAGGCCTTGAAAGATAACTTCTGTACGAAATACTAAGAGGGCTGTGAATTAAATACTTCAGGGAGGCCTTAAAAGATAACTTCCAGATGAAATACTTAGAGGGCTGTGAATTATATACTTCAGGGACGCCTTGAAAGATAACTTCTGTATGAAATACTTAGAGAGCAGTGAATTATATACTTCAGGGAGGCCATGAAAGATAACTTCTATATGAAATACTTAGAGAGCAGTGAATTATATACTTCAGGGAGGCCTTGAAAGATAACTTCTATATGAAATAATTAGAGAGCAGTGAATTATATACTTCAGGGAGGTCTTGAAAGATAACTTCTGTATGAAATACTTAGAGAGCAGTGAATTATATACTTCAGGGAGGCCTTGAAAGATAACTTCTGTATGAAATACTTAGAGGGCAGTGAATTATATACTTCAGGGAGGCCTTGAAAGATAACTTCTATATGAAACACTTAGAGGGCTGTGAATTATATACTTCAGGGAGGTCTTGAAAGATAACTTCTGTATGAAATATTTAGAGGGCCTCTTAGTTGTGAATT
Source organism: Cyrtodaria siliqua (assembly GCA_037043455.1). Taxonomy (NCBI): domain Eukaryota; kingdom Metazoa; phylum Mollusca; class Bivalvia; order Adapedonta; family Hiatellidae; genus Cyrtodaria; species Cyrtodaria siliqua. The sequence continues at coordinate 11,575 of JAWPHD010006195.1, read as the reverse complement.
AAATGCTTCAGGGAGGTCTTGAAAGATAACTTCTATATGAAACACTTAGAGGGCTGTGAATTATATACTTCAGGGAGGTCTTGAAAGATAACTTCTGTATGAAATACTTAGAGGGCTGTGAATTATATACTTCAGGGAGGTCTTGAAAGATAACTTCTGTATGAAATACTTAGAGGGCTGTGAATTATATACTTCAGGGAGGTCTTGAAAGATAACTTCTGTATGAAATACTTATAGGGCTGTGAATTATATACTTCAGGGAGGTCATGAAAAATAACCTTCTGTATGAAATACTTAGAGGGCTGTGAATTATATACTACAGGGAGGTCTTGAAAGATAACTTATGTATGAAATACTTAGAGGGCTGTGAATTATATACTTCAGGGAGGTCTTGAAAGATAACTTCTATATGAAATACTTAGAGGGCTGTGAATTATATACTTCAGGGAGGTCTTGAAAGATAACTTCTGTATGCAATACTTAGAGGGCTGTGAATTAAATACTTGAGGGAGGTCTTGAAAGATAACTTCTGTATGAAATAATTAGAGGGCTGTGAATTAAATACGTGATGAAGGTCTTGAAAGATAACATCTGTATGCAATACTAAGAGGGTCTCTTAGTCCTGAAATAAATGCTTCAGGGACGTCTTGAAATATAAGCTCTGAATTAAATGTTTCAAGGAGGTTTTGGATGATAACATTTTATCACATTCTGAAGCCTTTTGAAATTTTGAAGTAAAAACTTCACTGCTACAAAAACTGGTCTGAATTAAATTCTTAAATGTAAATTCTGTTTTAAATGCTTAGGAGGGTTTCTGGAAAGATAGGTTCCATATTAATGGATTAACCCTCAATTTTAACGATGTCAAAATCAAAGAAAAGATGCAACACACGCCTAATGATTCTTCCTTTACTTAAACTTTAAATATCCATATGACCGATGGAGAGTCTATTATATGCAAATTTAACTAATGCTAGTATTTCTGGCTTATAATACTAGAAACACACATTTCACAGGGGCAAATCTGGCACGTTTAAAAGCAGATATTCACTGAGATAGTGCAGCGGGATGCAACAGCAAACAATGGTGTAGGAATTTAAGACACTCAGCAAGTGGCAAGTGGTTACCTTCAGACAAGCGTGAAACTGACTTTCTGGGAGAGGGGACTGGTGCACTGATATCACCTGCAGAAATCAGAACCAGTCTTATCATGTGACTAAAGTCTATAATTATATACTGTTAATTTGCAGAATTGTTATTTTCATCATGTTAATATTTTTTAGATTTTTAGATTTTCTACTTGCATAAAAAGAAAAAAATATGTGTGTATTTGTGAGTTCTTTCAGAAGACTAAAATAATCAATTGTAAATAAAAAAAAAATAAAAAAATGCAAAATACTGTTTTTCATAAACTTATTATATAGATTTATATACTATAAGCACACTCTAAAAAATGCTACCTTCAAAATAATTTAAAATAGGCTACATATATACACGAGGTCCAATGGTTAAAGACTTTCCCATCGTACAAAAAGAATTGCACTTCAATAAATATAAAATATTAGCAAGAAATTCAGTGTGATCAACACTCGGAAATGTGTGAAGGTTAGATCTGGGAGAAGGAGAAATAACTCGAGAACATCAGTTTTCAACCTTACACTCTTAGCAATTAAAAGCAACTAGCATATTTCAGTATCTGTTTTATAACTTTAATAGTTAACGTTCATCTTGGAAAATACAGTTTTATTCAAATATGACACTGTTTGTATTTAAAAACACATGTTTTATTGTTTGAAATTTTACCAGCGAAGATGTAAATTATATTTGTTAAATTTTTATAGTATAGTTAACCTGAAATCTAAAATGTACATTAAAGAACACAAAGAGTGTCTTTAGCACTTTCAGTAATTTAAATCTTGTTAAAATAAATAAGTCCAATGTTAACGAAATATAAGAATTTATAGAGGATCAATCACATCATTCAGACATTGTTTGTGCCAGCTGATGTTTACTGATGAAGCGTTTTGTTGAAAACTGAGAAAATTCAAGTATAGGTGCCTCTACATTAGTATAGGCTGTATCAACGTCTATGTCATACACAAGCTTAATTGTAAACAAATAATTTGAAGATGTCTTGAAATGTTTTGAATGACACCTTCCATAAATCAAAGTATAATGGATAATCGTGTATACAATGATGTCAGTTTGTAATCTTGTCTGTTTTAATCCTAAAACAGTTCGAATGTACTTTTTAAAACAACAACTTGAGGTGCCACTTACTAGATTTTGATACCATTTTGACATCGCCCATTTTAAGGATGGAAATAGTAATGAGAAAGGTCAAATGGTATACATTAATGCAATGATACAGCCTAGGTGAGAGTCACTCGGAGGGATTCACACAATACCTGATCTAAGTGATGTTTGTGAGCCAAAGCCATTCTCATCTGCAAACCAAAACATGCCATGCACTGTTAGTTACATTATACAGGCATAGCTCAATGTCAGTGTTCGCTTTAACCATAATATTTATTATTATATAATCAATCAGTTACTTCCTTACAACCATTTCTCAGATATTTTATTTCGCTAAAATATGGAAACAATTGTGTTGTAGGAAATGGTTTAATACATACAAGCAGACTAGTACTATTATAGTTGAAACACATGAAAATGAAGTAACTTCAAGCTAAAGACCATAATTTTATACACCTCTGCTATAAATGAAAATATAACCGCATATATCAGGAAAAAGGCAAAACTGATATTTGAATGATCACCACGGTGTCCTTTTTTTAAAAAAAAAGGTAACATTTAACCAGTTTTTCAGATAAAATTCAAACATACAAATATTAAAATGCAAACTTTCTCGCAAGAATAACTAACATAAGAATCTTATTTTAAACTTTTAAATCACAAGTTTTTGGTTTCAGTAGATAGTGTTTTCCATAATCAACAGAGCTCATTTATCACGACTATCAGTGAATTAGGCAGAAATCTCAAGACTTGGGTGTACTAATATGCAAACAATGTGTGCAAAATAACACGATAACAAGCACCTTTATTTTTTAGTGATATAGATAAGAAAGGTACATTTTAGATCATATATTTGTTCTATAAATGTAGGCTTAACAGTATTTAGAAAGTAAGAGGTAGGAAGGGTTGTTAATAAAAAAAAATACCCCACCCAACCAAATATAATGGCCGCCGTTTTTCAAAAATTGGAGTGCAAAAGACGGCTGCACGGTTGGCTGGCTAATTCACTGTTGTCTATAGGGTTGGATAGTTGTAACTGCATGCAAATATTGTGTAAAATGCAAACATGAACATGAGCAGAAAAACACAGCAATCTGTTGCAACAATGTTATTTTTAAACAGTGCCATGTTTCAGTTATTTCCAAACAAAAGTTTCATTACAAAATATAGTGTGTTTAATTGAATAAAACCTAAATATTGAATGAATTCAAAATAATAAAACAAAACTGGTTTTATTAACAAATATATAACTGCAAAGAAGTCCTTAAAGCAATAAAAGAAGACATACCCAAAGTCATAAGGCAACATATTTTAATTTTTTATTTTTTAATTTAAAATGAATTGTAAAAAGGTTAAAAATTGTGTATCCGTTTTAAACGAAATACAAAATGTTTATCTACGTACCACATTTTAGTCATTTATCTCTATATTTACATTACAGCTGTAAAAAGTGCAGAAAATTCAAAAAATGGAATGCTCCAAATATTATTGTGACAGCAAAACCAAGCATGCCTCGTATGGCCACCACAACCCTGCATCACTCAAACATCTTACTGGATCTAGCGGACATATTTAATCTGGAATCTATCTCTTCCTGGAGTGAACTCTTTTGTCCTTGATCGTTCCCTTGTTGTGCATTTTTAGGTTTACTTTGTGGATAAATATCTTTTCCTGTGGGTGGTTTCTGATCATCTGTTTCTTTACTTTTCCCTGGTGTGTTTTTTCTCTCTTGCTCCTCTGATTTATGTTTTGCTTTAGTGCTTCTTTCAAGTTCCGTAGAAAGGGCAGCATTTACATCTTTATCTGATCTAGCTGATGTCCTAAAGTCCTCATCTCTTGGTGTTCCAATTGCATCTGTGGTCTTTGCTTTGGTCATATCTTCTTTATCAGACTTCATCTCTGCTGCATTGTCTTTTTTATTTGCATCACTTTTCTTGTCTTCTTTTTTCACATTCTCTTTGGAAACGTTTTCCGACCTTTTACTTTTTGCCTCTACCTTCACTGGGCTTGATACAGCCTCTACCTTCACTGGGTTTGTTACAGTTGTACTATCTACAGATTTCTGACTTGAATTACCTTTTACATCATTTCTCGGTGTATGATTGACGGGGGTGCGAAGGTCTACTCGTGGAGTCGGTCGTCCCGTACTGACTATGTCAAAATCATCATCATAGTCTATCTGCTCTCCAACCGACCGTGCTGAATCTTCAAGGAACAAAACATTCATCATGTGCACACTTTTAATAAGGATTCATTAAAAAACGTTTTTTAGAAACTTGTATGATATGTTTATGTTTAAAAACAATTTTCAGGTGAAAAGATAATTTTCAGGTGAAAAGATATGAAAATTAAGCAGGCATATACCATTTTTGAATAATGGTTCCATAACACAACTCAACAAAAAGAGAATTTAAGAATAAATTAAAAATTCTTAGTATTTTTTTTAAAAAATGAAAGACAAAATTAACAGTGATCATATCAAAAGTTCTTACAATTGCAAAATATTAACTACCGGTAGGTCTTTACATGCATATCACTCTAGAGTATGTGTGTGCTTTTCTGTCCAGTAGGTACTGTAAACCAATCACTAGTTGTATTATTTACATTTATCATGCAGATATGCACTTTTCTGCCTAATAAAGGGGTGACCTAATAAATTTTGCTTTAAAAATTATTGGCCAATAAAGCAAATAAATGCGGAATCCCCAAGCTTTTATTGTACGTAACGTTATCTGACGTCATGCACGTAACGTTGCCAGACGTCATAAAACAAAAAAAACAAAAAACATGGCGGCGTCCTCGATAAGCGCAACATTATGAGAAATAGGTAATAATAGTAATTCATACAGAATACTTGGATAATCTACATGATAAATAGAATATTATGTCTGTGCCTTTTACTATCAAGTTTATTAGGCTCGGCACGAAAATGAAGAATGGCTCCGCAGGGCCTCGCCATTCTTCGTTTTCTAAGCCTCGCCTAATAACTTGATAGTAAAAGGCACTGACATAATATTCTCTATATGTACTGCCTGATCTATATTTAGCCATCATTCCAACTATTAGCAATACATGTACATGTATGACATTGAATTTCATAGAGTTATATTGTCTGTTAATTCTGCCTTGATTGTTAGAATACATAACCTGGCGGGGATATCTGTATTTACACTGTCCCATTTTATTGGGATTACAATAGGGTAAGAGCGAAATTTGGTGCACCCTATAGAACCTGGTTTAAACCTCAAGCGAACTTTTTTGTCATTGACCGTTCCGAGGTGGTATAGCCCTATTGTCAACCATTTTATGTTTTTGATGTCATTTCTTGCCTTTTATTCATCCTTGTAGTTGTTGTTTATTTATGTACATGTTTGTGGTTGGCTGTGGTCCTTGAATGCTACATTTCCTGTTGTTGTTTGTTTCTGTGCGTGTTTGTGGTTGGCTGTGGTCCTTGAATGCTACATTTCCTGTTTGACTTTTATATCTACCTTGCATATTTCCACTTTAACTGCGAGGATTGGAGCTAATATAAAAATATCTTGCCAGTATTTACCTTACAGAGAGTATACTGAGAGTATCAGAGCTAATACATAAATGTCTTGCCCGTTTCTACTTTAACTGAGAGAATCTGAGTTAGTTTGTATTAACACCAACAGAAGCTCAACGGAATCATGATAGGTGGGGTAAGGTCACACAAATGTGTTCCACCCAAGATGCAAGTTGAGTTAAACACATTTTAAGGCATGTAGTTGAGTTGAATTTGGGTTTTATGGTGCACCAACACAAAAAGCTTATACGGCGCCAACAGGTATGAACATTCCAGGTTCACTTTCTATTTACATCTAGATAAAAATATGCAGAATGTGCCTAGAACTGTCAAACAAGATACCACCTAGTGCAATTCTTCCTGTAGCGCTCATTTTTCCTTTACTAGACCTTGTGTTATATAGTTTCTGAATAATCATAAATTCTCTGAATATCATTATGGTATACCAGGCCATTCACAGTGTTCGAAAAAATAGAATAGAAGACATTGGCTATATATTTAATTAAGGACATTTATTGTTGTAAATTTTCGGACAGTCAGTACTTTCAATACTTTGATAAATTAATGGTTAAAAATGACATCATCGTCTTTTCACAATCTGAATTTAGTGACACCTAAATATTATAATTATGCTATGTCGTGGCTGACAAGTGGATCACGGACAACAAAATATGGTGTGTATATTCATGGGCAGCATTACAGTACACTGCTGGGTGGGTTGTCATCACATTTTGATTGGTTTACAGTACACTGCTGGGTGGGTTGTCATCACATTTTGATTGGTTTACAGTACACTGCTGGGTGGGTTGTCATCACATTTTGAATAAAAAGCTTCCAGGAATAAAAACATTATAACTTGCACCATCACCTAATGTATGTGCACAGAAAACACTGTCAAGAAAGGTGGTATCGACATGCAAATACCAATGCTATGCAATGCATAGCCATTATGTATGGACATAACATGTGCTCAACAACTAGCATCAATACTTTTGTAAAATCTCAACTTGTACATACGCATCATGCAAAAAACTTAGCAAAGCCATCTTTTCTTTTCGTAATTTCATAAAGTTAAACAACTTAATAACACAAGTTAACAGAAATAAATGCAGGAGCTAAAGCAATTATGCAAATAGAATAGTTTAACTAGTAAAACTATAGTGTATGCTACAATGGGATGCAGGCAAGACTATTCAGCATCCTATAGGAGAATAGCTGACATCTATGGTACTAAATATAAGTTGTGCTAAGTTGTGCATATAACACACAAAAACACATTCCAACAACTTTTTCCACCATTGTTCAGGTCCCTCCTCTATCAGGTCCCTCAATACTTAACAGGACACAGGGCAATCTTGCAAACATAAAATACTCTGGTGTTATGCTAGTTTTCTACATTAAATATTTGTAAATCTCATATTTCATATTGTTTACCTAATGTGCCTAAGTACAAAAAGGAGGCACAACTCTGCCAAAATGGGTTGCATAGTTGTGTAACTTGCACATCGCATGTCTTTTCATTGACAGCATACATGTGTGGTTTCACCGATTTCTGCCAGGAAGGTTCTGAGATATGAGCCTTCTTTAAAAATATCAAAAATGACATACAGGACGGGATGAGACAAAGTGAAGCCTATACAGCACCCTCTGTTTGCAGTGATAAAATAAATTAAGGTACTAATTTGAACACTCAATAGACACCCCAAAATTGCCGAGTGTCCCATTAAGGTAAAAAGTAATAATATTTAATGTCTTCAGAAGAGTCCATAACCCAAAGGCATGTGATATAAACTTTACCTTGCGGTAAATCTAGTTTAAAAAGGCTTCCCTTATCTGTTTCTGAAAACCAAAATATATGCATATCTCTGTCCTATACTCTGACCTCTCTCCACTATTAACCACCTATAAGGATTAAGTCATTTTAGTTTTAGTAGATTATAGTTTCTAAATTCAAAAGTATTCACATAGTCTTTTAATTTTTATATATTAATGTTGTGCATGAACTATATAAAGTTATTTCCTGAACAAGTATAAATTTGTATTCTTAAAACTGTAGTTATTCCAAATTTTTTAAAATGTTGTTATTACAAATGTAAGGTTCTAGAAGTTTGTTTTATAGATTTATCATGTATATATCTTTATCTTTGAACAGTGGCAATGAACTACCAATGTATACTTAAGATTAAGAGACAAGGGTTCCTTGATAGGAGCTGTATTCTACTGGGAAAATGTTGTTTTTTAAATTTACATACAACGATGGAGCAGAAAGCATAGCGGTTGGGCATACTTAAATGGCATGTTGATTATGTTGGGACAGGTTGATGTATTAATGTGTGCTGTTGTGGTTGGGTGGTATGGTGTTTATAGGTCCATTTTTCTCAATTTTACTGCAATGACTATTTTGAAATTTGGACTTATGTAATCTGGGAAGGCACCATTTGTTCTTGTTAGCTTCTTCATTTAACCTTGGATTTTGTGGAGACTTTAATTTACAAAGAAGATGGCAGTCATTACTATGAACTAAAACAAAGATCATGCTGTTAGTTTCACCCTTTAGGTTTTAGTGTAAAATGTAAGAATAACCACAAGGCACAACCATACTGTTAGTTTCATCCGGAGTACTTTGTACTTGGCAATCAAATTAAGATCGATTTCAATGTCTCTTAATTTTGGTGTAATACGAAGACCAAATGGTTAAATGGCCTTCGGTTTTCGACCAAAAAGAGGTTCATAACTAGGATTAGAAACAGTATCGAAAGTTGGGTTTGATTGTAATTTAATGGCATATTGAAGGATGGGGGATGGTACAGGGATGGTTCATAAGCTTCAACATATAGACTTTCGGCTGGTGATGTACGAAAGGCACCTAAAGCGAGTTGTAATCCTTGATAATGTATAGGATCGTGCATCTGCAAGTATGACTTTCAAGTCGATCCATATACTATTGAGCCGTAGTCCAGCTCGGATCTGATAAGACATCTATAAAGTCGCAAGAGGACTTTTCAATCTGCTCCCGAATTAGTGTTTGCAACAAATTTAAGTAAATTAAGAGCTTTAAGGCATTTAAGGTGTGCTATAAAGGTTAATTTACGGTCAAAAATAAGACCAAGGAATTTGGTCTCATCCACTACAGGTATTGGTGACCCATCCAGTGTTAGATGAGGGTCTTCATGATGTTTACGTAGTTGACAAAAGTGCATACAATTAGTTTTAGATTTAGAAAATTTAGAAAACCATTTTCATCAGATCAGGTCTGATTTTACTGAGACATTGTTGTAATTGTCTCTCAATAGTGTTCATGTTTTTTTGCACGATAACATAATATAACAAAATCGTCAACATATAGAGATCAATCCACACCAGGATTGAAGCTTTTAACTATACTGTTAATTTTTATATTAAATAGGGTGACAGAGAGTATGCTGGCCTGTGGCACACCCATCTCCTGTTCATGAATGTCAAAGAGGGCTGAACCCATTCGGACACGAAACTGTCTATCATATAAGAAATTCTTTAAAAATTGGTAAACAGCCTCCAAGACCAAGGTCATAAAGATCATTCATAATACCGTACTTCCATGCAGTATCATAAGTTTTCTCCAAGTCAAAAAATACAGCGACTAGATGTTCTTTCTTTATGAACGCTTTCCTAATAAATGATTCAAATCATATGAGATTGTCTGTTGTGCTTCGTTTGTGCTAGAATCTTGTATGAATGACCAATAGGCATGATCATGCTGTAAACATTGAAAACATGCACACCCTTACTGCTTTCTGTCTTAGTCTTGAGAGAGGCCTGCCTAGGGGTCTCTACGCTGGCACTCTTTGGTGACTGCGGTATATCCGATTTTTGGTGAGAGTCGTTTGATCTAGTGGGTTCTGTTTTAGGTGTTCCTGGTTTAATATGCATTTCAGTTTTAGTAATACTGTATTTTCTATGTGTTTCTTTGGACGTTAATTGTGATGTGCCTGTGCAAAATATTTATTTTCTTCAAGCTAGAAATATGTTATTTCGCAGTACTGTAAGTATTTGGCATGTCAATTCTGTGTTTCTAAGCATTTTAATACGTGACTAGAATAGTAAATTAAGCTAAAATTAATTCGCTTAATTTGCTTATTTTTCAATAATCAAGGGCAAAACTCTGTAACAGGTGCATTGATTTTGCTCAATGTCAAACTCGTCTAAGTTTCAAATCAATCAGGGATTCTTTACAAACACAAAAAAATGTCTAAAATCATCTGGCTTTTTTATTTCATCAAGTTTTACTTTACCTTTATTAAACAATTAATGAACCTGATCATGGAACTAATGTTCTATATTTTCTGTTCATATCTTATATGTAGAAATCAGGAATATATGTTATATGAAAATCCTTATTAAGTAATGGCGTGTCATTGTTTCTTCACACATCAACTGATTTAAGTTAAATCTGAAGTGCCATCAGAGCAAATTTAATATGAAAAACATGCTACCGGGTATATTATGTAATATAATAATTATGTACAAGTATGCTAACTATAATAGCAAAGATTCTTTATCATGAAATTTTATTAATAGAAACAAATAAATAGTAGTGTTATTTTTTATATAAAAAAAGGGTGACAGAGAATATTAAATAATTATAACAACTAGAAAAAGTAAGCATCGTGGTTATTATATAAGCTAAGTTGCTATCAATGTAGTACAGAATAACTCTAATTAAAATTAAAATATAATAAAATATAATAAAACAGATTTAATATCATCTACTGTCTAAACCGTTATTTCATAAGCACCAAATTGTGAAGTCCAGTTTATAAGTAGTTAAAGGCACATTAGACTCGGAGTTAATTGTCTAACAATATTTAACATTTTACAGATGGTTGCTAATGGAAAAATCTATTTGAAACTCTTGGTACACTGAAAAAATAGAATCTTTTCAATAGAAGGTTAAGCAATATATTATATCAGTACATACACAACATTGTCATAGTAGGACTACAATGTTAGAACAGTATGTTTTCTACTTCAACAAAAGTTACATTTCATTAAAGGGGATACATCAGGTTTTTTGAGGGAGTTTAAGGTTCCGACTTAAAGGGGTTGATGCACCATTTTCAAACAATGTTTACTTTATTTTGATAAAATGCAAAGGAAATCACTGCAAATGAAATATAAGAATTCAATTTATACATTTTACGTCAGTATATTTATTTTAATTCAATTTGCAGTGATTTTCTTTGCTTTAAAATATATTTTGTCAATATGCCATATATGGTAAAATGGCGCGATGACATCATCGTTCCAAGATGGCCGTCTCCATTTATGTTCATTGCAAATTTTCAATAGGTCATACCTTCTTTATTTTTCATGGCATTTTGATAATTCTTTCAGCTTTTTTCAAGTTTTTCAGAGTCTTTTTAAATAAATCTTATTTTGAAAATAGTGCATCAACCGCTTTAAATTGACAATAAATGATATTTTCTTTTATAAAAGGCCTAAAAGTGACCCCTTATTTACAAGGAAATTCATTTTGCACGGTAATAGGCGCTATCCTATGGATACGCACCATGGTTAATTTAAGCATTTTACGACCAATTCCATTCTTAATATATGGTGAATTCAAATTGTAGACCTAAACAACATAGTGGTAACACCGTATTTTGATAGATATGACAATTCTAAACAACATGGTGTTAACACCGTATTTTGATAGATATGACAAGTTTATAATGAATTGAATTTAACTTTTAGTTTCTTCTGGAAAAAAGCCTGATGTGCCACCTTTAAAGA